>CM065394.1:23830000-23950000 GCA_033060915.1 Euryodendron excelsum | reverse complement strand
ATTCCAGCTCATTCCGGTCAAAATGACCGTTTTGCCCCTAAACACCTCAGCACTGCACAAACCCCGCCGAATAATAAAAGAGTCTCCCAAAACCATCCCTGAACAACCCTACATGCTTAACATAACACACCAAATCATTCCTAACCATTTCCAGCTAATCCTGACCAAAATGACCATTTTACCCTTGGCAATCCAAATATACCCCGAAACGGCACCGGTCCTGGGATTTCGAGCAAAGGGTTTCACCAAACACCCTTGTTTAACCCAAGGAGGACCCTATGACATTAAACACTCATGGCTCGATAAAAGTTCCCTGGTGCGTCTCGCAGACGCTCTGCCTAAATTGTCTTTTTTCCCAATTCCCTAGTTATAACACACCGTCAACTGACTTGAGAAATGCGTAAATCAGGAAAATCTCGAAAGCTCGTTCATAGATCTTTCCATCGATACGGCTTGATCGGATAGATCGCTTCCCAAAGCCCTCCTTCGTAAGGTACAAAAACTACAACTTTTGACAACCTCTGGGGCGTTTCGTAGACGCTCTATCAAGGTTGACTTTTTTTCCGATTCCCTGATCAAAATGCACCATCAAACGACTTGAGAAATGCATAAATCTAGGAATTTTTGAAAGTATTTCCAAGGTACCTTCCATCGGTACGGTCCGATCGAAGAGGTCGCTTTCTGAAGGCCTCGATCACACCACACGAATACAGCCACTTTCGAACGCTCTCGGAGTGTATCACGGACGCTCCGCAAAAGTGTCCTTTTATACATGCTTCTTGAGACGATATCCCATGCTTCCAAACACAATTCAACCTTTCAAAAAATATGAAAGTTCACGAGAAACCTCAAGGGAACACCGTGGGTACAACCATGTCCCCCGAAACCTTCCCGATTGACCCAATTATCGAGGCAAAGTTTGGACAAACCTTCCTGGTGATGGAGTGTATGCTACATGCGCTCAAAATTTGAACAGATCAACCAACTTTCGATCAACAGTCGAGATTTAACTAGTACATAGGGTGCCACGTGTCATTCTGGTAATGAAACAGTACCTGCACATGTTCTACATGCGCTAGGTCAAATTTTGACCAGGCGTATGCAGCACATGCGCCAAGCCTGTTCCAGATTGCCTATAAATACCAGGCTACCCCTTTGCATATTCCATCTCCGAAATTGATGCAAAGCTCTGCTGAAACTACTCCAGAATCTCGAGTCTTTACATATAGTCCACCCCTCCAACACTTAGGCTAGATTCTACCTCCCTCAAGCCTATACACTTCACCTACAAGGCTTTATACACCATTACACACTCCATTCTAGCCCCTCAAGCCCTCTTGAAGTCATTCAAGCTCCAATCAAGACATCCATTGAAGACTACAAGTGTGTTGAAGGCAAAAGGTGGTATCCCTTTTATATTTGTGTCTTCCCCCACTCTTCTCTTCTCCCTCTTAGCCTACTTAGGCTATTCTTTATTTTAATCCCCATCTACAACCCCCTATTCTTGCATGCTTGAGTCAAGAGGGCTCTTAGATCATGCCTAGAGGAAAGCAAGTGAGAGCCACCGTATAGGGGGACCTCTCACTAGCCTACTTTGAGATGGTATGGCCTAGGAGCCCTTTGTTTATGTGGTGTAACCTAAAAGCCTTGTATGTGATCATAACCCCTTCCATATTACTATTTTGATCATATCTTGTGTGCTTGGCTTCATTTTTATGCTTATTGTCATGTTCTATAATGCTTACATTACTCTTAAACTCCATGTCATTTCCAAGATCTATATTTCTTTCAAAAATTATTCTAAGAGTTGGCTCCTTGAAGCTTAGGATGAGACCTTAGAAATCATGCCTTAAAAAATCCCCTTCTAACCCCTTAACTCTCGCCTTGACATCATGACATTTTAACTTGCATAAGGGTTGCTTTTCAATTCTTTAATTTTCAAGATTTCCATTCTTTTAAGTGTAGTAGTTGGAATGGCCCCATGGAATCCTTTCTGGAGTGGTTTTCCTTTTATTTCGCCATAGGAACCCTCTCTTGATGGAATGACCTCCTACAAAAATGGTTTTTAAAAATCTCTCCAAAGATGATTTTCAAAAATGCATTCTCTCCATCTTTGCATTAAAAATGATGCTTTAAAAAGTTGTCATCATCATGTTGATTTTTGGACTCCTTACACTCTTGTCAAGATTATGGTTATAATGACCATGAGGAAACCTTCCTTGGAATGGTCTCCAATCACCAACCATATAAACCATACTCTTGACTATAGTCAAAATTTTCATGGAAATGATCTTCAAAAGGGTTGTCCACCAAAGTCCATTGCATAACATTTTTTGTTTTTCAAAACTCTTTCCAAAAGTGCATTCAACCAATTTTCAACACCATTTTCCAATCCAATCCTAGGTTAACTTGACCCTAATTATCCAACCAACCTTAGGTTAACAAGACCCTAGTTCACTAACCCTAGGTTAACTTGACCCTAGTACCCTAGGTTAACTTGACCCTAGTTATCCAACCCTAGGTTAACTTGACCCTAGTTCACTCACCTTAGGTTAACTTAATCCTAGTTAGCTAACCTTAAGTCACCTTAACCCTAGGTTAACCTAACCCAAGTTAGTGAACCTTAGGTCACCCTTAACCATAAGTTAACCCAACATAGGTTGATATGCTTCAATATTCCAACTCATGAGCCCTTTTTGAATGATCTTTCAATTTTAAACTATTCTCATTATTCATTTCTCCAATACCCCCTACTATCATGATTTCAAAAAATCAACTCCATAAACTCTTCAAATGTCCTTACACACCATCTTCAAGACATTTCCAAAAATACTTTCAAAAGGTCACAAACCTAAGGTGTACTTAACCCTCTCATGGTTAGGGATTCCAAGGACAAGTGATAAATCAAGAACAACATCTAAGGTTCTTCATATTAGGATTGCAAACCCTTAACCATTTCCAAAAACTGCTTTCAAAAACTAATTCATCAAAACATGCCTCCAAGGTTTTCAAAAGAAAACTTCAAAAACACTTTCAAGTTCTCTTGAGTCATGCCAAAGCATCTTTTTCCAAAACTCACTTAGGTTGATCCAAAAACATTTTCAAAATACTCCACCATCCAATTTCAAGTCAAAATTTCCAAGACCACAAAGAGTTTTCAACTTCCAAAGACCTCAAAGTGTCTTAAACTTTTCCAAAGACCCCAAAGAGTCTTCAACTTCCAAAGACCTCAAAGTGTCTTAAACTTTTTCAAAGACCCCAAAGTGTCTTCAAACCTTCTAAAGGCCTTAATGCGCATAATTTTTATCAGGTTCTTGCCCGAACTACAAATGAACTGATTCTCTCCAAATGAGATACGTAGGCAACCTAAAATGGTACGGTCATGACTTTTATTTCAACTCCAATTCCTTTTTCCAAAATTCTAATCAATTCAAAGTTTCTATTCCAAACTCTTTTAAAACTCCCATTATTTTCAAACTTCTTTCAAAAACTTGCATCATGCATTATCCATCCGAAAAGTGATGACTAAACTCCGTTTTCAAAATTCTAAAGTGGATATTAAGTGGACAATGGTAATCGGTTATTCTAGTGAGTGAACAAAGGGTGATTAGACATGTAAGTACCAAAAGGGCGGAGTAGGGTGATGATCTTAGGATATCTTCTCTACATGTAACCAACCCTCGAACCATAGATTTCTGTTTTCAAATGACCAAAATGGAGTTATCTTCCAAAAGGGCTTAAATCTTTTTAAAGGTTGCCAAACAACCTATTTTCTTAAAAACCCTCTCTTGAGGGAGTTTTCAAAACCTTTTCTAAAAAAAAAAAAAACCTAAGTTTTATCTTCGGACTAACACTCAGTTTTAGGTGCCCTAACTCACCTTAATCAAGTTAGGTGGCGACTTCTATTTTTCTGAAAAACCCTTAGTCAAATCAATTTTCAAACTTAGTCGCATTTGTCCTTCTAGGATGATGAGTTCTAGTGACAGAGTTCCATGTTTTAGGGTCTCCAAGCCGAAAGGATCTTGGATACCCAAAAATTGGGGCGCAACAGCTGGTGACTCCGCTAGGGAGACTTAGAAGGTTAGGCCATTAATATGTCTCTTCACCCTTCACTCACCCAGAATCTGTGGTTACTTTGTTCAATTTTTTCCACTCGTCAAATTTTTCAAGTTTCCAAAGCAAACCTTCTTTTTCAAAATGATTTTCAAATAAGTGTCATCACGTGCATTCATTGCTTACATTCATGCTCTTGCATTGACTATCCATTTTATCTTGCATTGAGTTTTTGAAAAGTTACTAACTCTTTGCATTTGTCTTTTATAGGTGGACCTTTTTTCACATCTTTATTTCATGTCTTATTTATTGCCATGTATGTGAATGAATGGACAGGATGTGATGTGTGTTGTTGGTTCTTTTCCTCCATTTTCAAAAAATTCCACACACACTTGGTGCTTTAATTTGCATTTGCATCTGACATGTATTACCTGGCTACTACCCTTCTAGATAGAAGGGGGAACAGTATATGGACTGTGGGCGGATGCTGTGTCAGTTTCTTAGCCTACGATCTCTTGATAGTTCCCCCGCTTGAACCACCAACCAAAGATGGAGTTCACCCTTTCAGGGGTGGACGCCGAAGGTTTGAAGGTTCAGGGACTGAGCTTTTTAGGAAGCATTAGTAAACCCCCAACCTCATGGTCATGTAGCACCCCATGCATAGCCGAACCTCTACCGGATTTAGGACACACGTGTCAATTTCAAAATCAAGGAGGAAAGGACGACCACTTTATTTTTCCTTTATAAATTTTGTTTAATCCCAGCTGTTATGCTATCTAATTCTTGATGTTTCCATGTACATGCATCATAATTGCTCATGCATCGGAACTCACTTCAGGACAAGAGTTCTCAAAGTAACTTAAGTCATTGCATCTTCATGCATCCAATCAACCCCTAGAGAAAGGCTCAAAGACCTTCTCGTCTAATTCAAGCCAACCCAAAACTCCTAAGGGTACCATGAGACTCTAAGGATCCATGGCATGCATCAAAGTCAACTCATAAAGAGGGGCCCTAATCCCTCTTCGCTTATGGAGATAGGGTTGCCAAGAAGACAATGGATTAATTCAAATTAAGGACTCCTACCAACAAAGTAGATCCGGAGGCTCAAGAGTAGTTTAGGGTTTTATGATGTAAGTATAGAATAGGTAGAAGTCCCAAGAAAAATGTTCTCCGTCCCCATTTCTATGTATTTTTGAGAAATTTTATGTATAAAAAAGAATTCATCTTAATAAAATCGTTCTTATTGTCAAATGAATGTACGAATGAATGGATGAACAAGGGCAGGTATAGTATTTGCATGCAGGGGCAATCCCCTATCTCCAAATGCGAGCCAATGCATCATGCTTAGCTCCCCCTCAAAAAGCAGGGGCATCCTTAGGCCATGCATTGCATAAAAACTTTTCAAAAATGGGCACTAACTTTTGCCTTGTTTCTTGTTTTTTTACTTTTCCCCTTTCTTCTCTCCCATTCAAAGGTTAAATTCTAGACACAAAGAAAGAAGGAAGAAACTAATCAGAACTCCACTCGATATCTGAAGATCGATCCTCACCAGATATCGGATACTAATCATGGCAATAGAACAGAATGCTTCTATAACCAATAACCTTGTCACTCGTGAGGACATAAATGAGATCAAAAGAAAAATAGATGAAATATTCAAGCTAGTGCAGGCAATGGCATTCAAAGGGCCCACTCCAACGGTGCGCTCAGCTTCAGTACCGCCCAACCGCCCACTTAGGCAGGGGCAAGCCCGAATATTGGAAGAATTGGCAGGACTCAAAGAGAAAATGACAGGGCTGGAAACCACTGTTTCATTGCTACTACCCCACACAAGCATAATTAACTTCAAGGGACAAAATGAGTCATCCTCCCAGAGTCATCCTCCCCTCTGGATGATGTCAACCAGCCACAATTTGCCGCTTTACCTAATCCGCATGACTCTGCCCAAGAACTCAGCAAAAGTTAAACCCCAGCTAAAAAAGAGTGTACCATTTCCCAGAGAAAAGAATTGTAAAAGATCAGCACTCCACTCAACTAGGATGCGCTTCAAGTGCAGCTTACCACCAACTTGGCAAATTCGGGCGCCTGATTCCAAAGCCTGTTCTAGATTTGATCCCTGATTTAGGTGCCCCAAACTTGCATTTTGAAATTCATTCCCAAGGTCATAATATCGATGGCAACCACAGACTAAAGCGCAAAATCCAGAGCCTCAATGACCCCCAAGCCAAGGACCTTGAAAAAACCAGTGCAATGAAATTTGGCCCACTATCCCCGAAACCGATAACCCGTGTAGCACTTGTATCACCCACTTTGAGTTAGTTTGCGCTCGGCCACACGCCAAATCCAAAAGAGCAAAAGGGTGGAGCCGGCCTTTTACCCCATTAGCTTGCACCGAAACAATTGCTTACTATGATCTTCTGAAAGCAGGATACTTGCGCCCATTACCAGCTCGACCATTGCCCAATCCCTTGCCACCCTTCTTTGACCTAACACTCAATTGTAAGTACCATTCGGGGGGACAGGGGCATAGCACGAAAAACTGTCGCCATCTGAAGCACAAAATCCAAGAGCTAATAGACACAGGAGTTCTTGAAATTCAAAAATTAGAACCAATCCTTATTATCTTCACTAGCTCATCGCAAGATCACACCCTTAACCAGAACCCAAAAGGAGGTGTAAACTCTGAGAAACTACCAGCCCTAGGGGGTAGCCCAAGCATGGTGTCTAAAGTCGACAAGAACGAGGAGAAAGAAGAAACCCACAAGAACATGACAATCAGCCACACCTACAATGCCGTGAATGAAATTTTGCTCTGCCCTCCACAGCCAAATGAGGCAACCAACACACCGAGTACGGAAGAAGCTGGCATGGTCCCTAAACCTGTTTGAAGGGGTTTGTTTTCCAAAAAAGAGGGATGTATTTTGGACCCCACCTTTTATTATTTATGTTTTAAATTCAGAACTGAGCATGTAAACAACAATCATATAATGAAAAAGGGTTAAAATTTTCATGTTTATATCAATTGTTTCATCGCCTTCCATGAATGATGTTTTCCTTTAGGAATTCTCCTCGAAATGTTTACCCTGACTTGTAGGATGGGATAGCATAAGCACCACCTTTAGTAAGAGAAAATCTTTAACTCCAAAAGAGGGGAGAGAGAAATAGGAAGAGAAAAGGGAAATAGAGAGAGGTAAGAGATAAAGATCCATATCGTTAAAATCTAAAGAGTGACTCCCAAAGGACATCCTGGCAAACCAATAAGTAGTTACACCTTCAAAAGGAAGATTAGCGCACATAGGCAAGCTCGAGTTAATTGAATCTTTGAAAGAAAAATTAGAAAAACCAAAAAGATTTTTTTGATAGTGTTTACACGTGAACAATCACTGGGGCAAATATTCAATTATGAACAGATTGATGTGCATGCTTGTTTAAGGTTGAATCTTGTGTGCATGGTCACTTGCATAAATAGGAGTCAATGATTTTGATGATCTTTACCATATTGGTGATTCATGTTCAACTTAACGCACACTTCTCGAGACTTCTTACAATATGGAATCCGCCTTTATGATCTATTTTAAATAGGTTAAATACTTGCAGATTGTCTCACACCTAGATTGATCTTTTGTCGATTTCTTCTCTCATCACTTATGAAAAGGGCTACCAGTGAGTTTGAGTGCAGCTACCATTGTTATGTGATAAGAGGAGAAGGCTACTTGCTCATGTGTTTGAAAGCCGTCATACTTTACATTTCTGTATTTCCATCATTGGAGAGATAGAGTTGGACTTCCACCAAAAAAAAAAACAAAAAAAAAAAGAGAAAAAAAGAGCACGGGATGAAACAGGTTTGACTTCTAGGTGTGATAACCCGTGAGCTATTATACCATCCTAGATCATGCCCAGGGTCTATATTCTCATTAGTTTCTGTGAAGTTCACACCTACACCGATACATTATCACTGATATGGTCTTAATCATCTCACGACTAATTGTACATGTTTCGTGTGATTTTGTGCATATTTGATGTTAATCTTTCCAAGTTAAGCTGCATCTTGATATTCATAAATCTATATTTGCTCTACATTGATTGATCATATCTTTATAGGGCTCTCATACTTTGAAAAGTTTAATGGTTCCACAAAAAAAAAAAAAAAAAAAAATTGGGCTTTCCTGTGCTTTTAATAGCTTTCAAAGTCTTCCTGAACTAAGGACAGAAGCTATCTGTTGCTTTACCAAAGAGCAATATCGGTCATCACTCAAGAGCTCCACCTGGAGGAGTTTTCCTTTTCATCAGAAGAGAGGGAGAGAATGAGTCAATAGGTTAAATCTCTGAAAGTGATGTGAATGCTATCACTTCCTGGCAAGAAAAAGGTAGAACCTGAAAGAGAAATCCTAAGAGAAGAACAGAAGTTCAAAAGACTACCCGATGTTAAGATATAATGCTTATAACTGAATATGCACCGTGGGGCAACCCTCAAGACATACGTCCATGTCCATCTATATATGCATTCATCAAAAAGCATGACATACATTCAATTTCATTCCTGTACAAATTTGTGCATTCATAAAAAAGTATGATATGTATTCAATTTCATTTACGTGCATTCATCAAAAAGTATGACATGCATTCAAAATCTATCTCTGTGCATTCGTTAAAAAGTATGATGTGGATTCAATTTCATTCATGTATGTGCATTCATCAAAAAGTATGACATGCATTCAAAATCCATCTTTATGCATTCATCAAAAGTATGACATGCATTTAATTCTATTTTTGTATGTACATTCATCAAAAAGTATGACATACAGTCAAGTTCATTCCTATATAATCTTGTGTATTCATCAAAAGCATGACATGCATTTAATTCCATTTATGCATAAGTCCGTGCATTCATTTACATCCATCCATGAGTATAAATACATTGTTCTAACTTCTTATGAAAACTTTTAACAGCTTAATCCACATTTTTCAAACAATGAAGACTGGGGCAACGTCCCACCCTCGACCTCCCAATCAACCTCGAAATAGCCTGATCCAACAGGGAGCAACGTTCCATCCCTCCAATCAAACTTGAAACCTTCTCAAATCATAAAGACAAGGGCAATGTCCCATGCTTAACCTATCGACCAACTTTGATTAACTTTTTTCAAACCATGAAAACTGAGACAATACCGCACCATACACCTCCCATTTAATTACAAACCAGCTGATCCATTCAAGAAAAACTGACCTGTAGATGTCCAACCTTCTAAATACCTCAAACCTTTCAAAAGGAGGCCTCACCCTCTTCAAAACCAAATTCAAGAATCCTAGGAGGCACCTCACCCAGAATTCTGTCATGCCAGTCAGAGGCAAAAGTCAACAATTAACACATCAAAGGATCATTACTCACCAAAAATCTCAATCCAAGAAGCAGCCAATGTCATCTTCTCCAACATTCAAGACAAAAGAACTACAAGCAGATCCCTTATATCAACGAAGATTGGGTTTTCGAGCTTCCTCTGAAAAAGCAGATTGGGTTTCGGAGCTTCTCCTGAAAAAGTAGATTGGGTTTCAGAGCTTTCCCCGAAAAAGCAGATTGGGTTTCAGAGCTTCCTCCGAAAAAGCAGATTGGGTTTCAGAACTTCCCCCGAAAAAGCAGATTAAGGTTTTAAGCTTCCCCTTAAAAAGCAAATTGGGTTTCCGAGCTTCCTCCAAAAAAAAGCAGATTGGGTTTCAAGCTTCCCCCAAAAACGTAGATTGGATTTTCGAGCTTCCTCCAAAAAAGCAGATTGGGTTTCAGAGCTTTCTCCAAAAAAACAAATTGGGTTTCTGAGCTTCCTCCGAAAAAAAGCAGATTGGGTTTCAGAACTTTCTCCAAAAAAGCAAATTGAGTTTCAGAGCTTCCCCCAAAAAAAGCAGATTGGGTTTTTGAGCTTCCTCCAAAAAAGCAGATTGGGTTTCAGAGCTTTCCCCGAAAAAGCAGATGGGGTTTTCGAGCTTCCTCCAAAAAAGAAGATAAGGTTTCAAGCTTCCTCCGAAAAAGTAAATTGGGTTTTAGAGTTTCCTCCAAAAAAGCAAATTGGGTTTCAAGCTTCCCCCGAAAAAGTAGATTGGATTTTCGAGCTTCCTCCGAAAAAGCAGATTGGGTTTCAGAGCTTCCCCCAAAAAAGCAGACGGGGTTTCCGAGCTTCCTCCAAAAACGTAGAGAGGGTTTCGAGCTTCCTCTGAAAAAACATATTGGGTTTTAGAGCTTCCTCCGAAAAAGCAGATTGGGTTTCCAAGCTTCCTCCGAAATTAGCAAATTAGGTTTTCAAGCTTCCTCCAAAAAAGCAGATTAGGTTTTAGAGCTTCCTCCGAAAAAGTAGATTATGTTTTCGAGCTTTCCTCTTTAAAAGCAGATATCAACCTTGAACCTCCCAAAGAAGCAGCATTCCGCTAGACGGAGCGTCTGTTCAAGAAGACTTAGTTTCAGGATATCAACCTTGAACTATCGCTCAGAAGCTATGTCAGCAAAAATCCTATTTTGCCCACAAAAGTAAAACTCGACAGTCAAGCAAACACCGACTATTCCAATCTCAAGAAATCTCAATCCAGGAGGGCACAAATGCCCCCCTTTCAAGCTCCGAGACATAAGAATTACAAGCACGGAACAATCTCTAATTATTCCACAGGCTTAACCATCTCCAAATCTTCGAGGTAAAGCCTAGGTATAATTCTAACCGAATTGTCTCAAAATCAATTTTTAAAAAAAACAAAAGCCCTTACTTTCTTTCAAATCCAAAAATTCAGTTTTCAAATATCTAAAAACTTGCAATGTTTCGTCTACAAAAACTTTCAAATTTCAAAGTCAATGTCAGAAACTTTCAAAACTATTTCCACAAAAAGTTTCAAACTTAAAAGATCAAAGCTCTTGCTTACTTTTGAAAGTCAAAATCAATTTCATATCCAATTTTTTTTTTTTTGGCTAAAAGTTTCAAATTTCAACTCAATTTCAAAGAAGAAAAGTCCTGCTGTCTTTCAAAAATACCATCAAGTTTAAAAACTTTCAAAGGTTCAAGCTTCAAGTCAAGATGAATTTCCTAAACATTTTGTCTTCAATAGTTCAAATTTCTAGTCAAAATGAATTCTCTACACATTTTGTTTTCAAAAGTTCAAGTTTTGAGTCAAAATGAATTTTCTATATATTTTGTCTTCGAGAGTTCCCAAGTTTCGAGTTAACACAAGTTTCTAACCTTCATAAAAATTAAAAAAAAAAAGAATATAGTAGTTTCTGAATTTCGAGTTCAAATGAATTCCCTTCAAATCGTTTTCACCTTTCTAGGTTTTCTAACTTTTTCCTTCAAAAAATTTGATTTCAAAAGGACCCTCTAGGTTTTTTAACTTTTTCCTTTAAAAAGTTTGACTTCAAATCATTTCTCGGGTTTTCCAAAAACTTTTTCCTTGAAAAAGTTCAATCTCGAAAAAAATTTTATCGTGTTTCTCGAGCTTTTTCCTTCAAAAGCTCCGTTTTTCAAAAGAATTTCGGGTTTTTAGGCTGTCACCTCAAAAAGCCTAGCTTTCTAAGATTTTTGGGTTTTCCAAACTTTCTCCTTCAAAATGTCCATTTTCAAAACATCTTTTTAGGTTTCTCGAGCTTTCTCCTTCAAAAGCTCCGCTTTCCAAAAATTTTAGGTTTTCTAGCTTTCGCCTTTCGCATCAAAAAGCTTAACTTTTAAAATTTCGGGTTTTCTAGCTTTCGCCTCAAAAAGCTCAATTTTTAAAAGTCGGGGTTTTTTAGTTTCGCCTTAAAAAGCTTAACTTTCAAAATTTCAAATTTTCTAGCTTTCGCCTCAAAAAGCTTAACTTTCAAAATATCGGGTTTTCAAGCTTTTGCCTTAAAAAGCGTACTCTCATGATTTCAAAAAATCAACTCCATAAACTCTTCAAATGTCCTTACACTCCATCTTCAAGACATTTCCAAAAATACTTTCAAAAGGTCACAAACCTAAGATGTCCCTAACTCCCTCATGGTTAGGGATTCTAAGGATAAGTGATAAATCATGAACAATCTCTAAGGTTGTCCATATTAGGATTGCAAACCCTTAACCATTTCCAAAAACTGCTTTCAAAAACTAATTCATCAAAACATGCCTTCAAGGTTTTCAAAAGAAAACTTCAAAAACACTTTCAAGTTCTCTTGAGTCATGCCAAAGCATCTTTTTCCAAAACTCCCTTAGGTTGATCCAAAAACATTTTCAAAATACTCTACCATCCAATTTCAAGTCAAAATTTCCAAGACCACAAAGTGTCTTAAACTTTTTCAAAGACCTCAAAGAGTCTTCAACTTCCAAATACCTCAAAGTGTCTTAAACTTTTCCAAAGACCCCAAAGTGTCTTCAAATCTTCCAAAGGCCCTAACGTACTTATTTTTCACCGGGTTCTTGCCCGAACTACGAATGACCTGATTCTTGCCAAATGAGATACGTAGGCAACCTAAAATGGTGCAGTCATAACTTTTATTTCAACTCCAATCCCTATTTCAAAAATTTTCATCAATTTAAAGTTTCTATTCCAAAATCTTTCAAAACCCCCATTATTTTCAAACTTTTTTAAAAAAACTTGCATCATGCATCATCCATCCGAAAAGTGATGACGAAACCCCATTTTCAAAATTCTAAAGTGGTTATTAAGTAGACAATGGTAATTGGTTATTCTAGTGAGTGAACAAAGGGTGATTAGACATATAGGTACTGAAAGGGCGGGGAAGGGTAACGATCTTAGGATATCTTCTCTACACATAACCAACCCCCGAATCATAGATTTCTGTTTTCAAATGACCAAAATGGAGTTATTTTCCAAAAGGGCTTAAATTTTTTCAAAGGTTACTAAACAACCTATTTTCTTAAAAACCCTCTCTTAAGGGAGTTTTCAAAACCTTTTCCAAAAAAAAAAAAATCTTAAGTTTAACCTTCGAACTAACACTTAGTTTTAAGTGCCCTAACTCACCTTAATCAAGTTAGATGGCGACTTTTATTTTTCTGAATAGCCCTTAGTCAAATCAATTTTTGAACTTAGTCGCACTTGTCCTTCTAAGAGAATGAGTTATAGTGACAGAGTTCCGTGCTTTAGGGTTTTCGAGCTGAAAGGACTTTGGACACTCAAAAATTGGAGCGCGACAAGGGATACAACAGAAGTCTGAAGGTTGAGTTCGAGCAATTGATTCGTACTTGTCGTTGTTGCTTGCTATTCGGGATCAAACTAGAGAGATCTCGAAGGTATGATTCTAATCACGTAGATTAGTCTCTGCTAATCAAATCAATTCTTTGGTATTTTGCGTATGCACTATAGCCGGGTCGTAAAAAATTTCGCAGTCCCCAGCACTTCTCTCTTGACTTCTCTTGTGACTAGCAAGTCAAAATAGATATAAGAGTGTATCTGACATCCTTAAGTGATCCATGCATATACTCACTAATGACTCACCACTTAACTCATCATCTATCTCACTAATTGTCGCATGTTACACACACAAGCACCCATATAATTTTACATACCAATTAATCATACAATAAATATAATTAGTTACTTATGAAATTATGAGAGTAGGGTCTCACACATATAAATCAAAATTTTAAAACATATTATTAACGAATAACTAAATTAAAGTGGTAGGCAAATAAATTTTATTTTCTTACTTCAATACTTTATAGAAAAATGGGTTAATTTATCAATTTAAAATTTTAAGTATTAATAAAAAGTTATAAAAAAAGTATGTTTAATAATTTAAATATAGTATTAAAAAAATATCATAAATATATATAACATGATAGTTGTAAATATACACAAATCATGAGTTATACAATCTTTTCCTATAACTGATAAAATTGAATGAATTTAATGGTCAATAATTGTACTATCATAATGATTAATTAAGTATCGTATTAGTAATATCCAAAAATTATATTAGATTATATTTAATTTTTAACCGAGTTATTTTCAAAAGTATAATACGTAAAACGTTTACTCCGTATACTAAACGTCCTAACTAAAAAAAATGAGTATTTTTCATTAGGTTTTAAATCTGGACGGAAAATATAAGTTTTTTTAATTTATTCGTATGTATAAATATTTTACATGAATAGTACGAGTATTTACTAACTAGCATAGATACACAAAAAAAAAATCACTTTTTCACTATACATCCCTAGTGGTCACAACAATCCAGTTTCCCAATCTCACCTGCACCCCCACTACCAACCCACATTACCAAACCACCCTTCATTTTCTTCTATCTATAACCTTCATCATTTGGCCCCTTCTTTCTTTCTGTTGTTCTGTTTACTCTCTCTCTCTCTCTCTTTACGTTTGCTATAAAATTTAAAGTGTAGGGCATAAAGCACTAAAATTTCCTATGTGGAAGTTACAATGTTTCATAAGTAATGGTTTGGAGAAACTCAATAATTGTTTTACCTCATTAATACCGATGTCACCACAAACTCCTCCTTTTCCCTACCCACCAATGGTCAAAATATATCACATCACGCCTTATAACGCCGTCACCATCTCAACACCACAACCCTCACCCCTGTCCCTAACACCCATAGCAAAAACCCATCATACCACCACAACTCTCAGACAACCACCAATACTAGTTGTTAATCTCCAATATATAATGAACCAATTTCCAAAACAACCACCAACATAGATGTGCATTATCATTTCACGTATAATCACTTTTGTATCATTCATCATATGTAAACATACAAATATATATGTATGTATATCTTTGATGGTTCTCATTCTCTAATATTATAATAAAAAATTGGCTCTAAATTTGACTAGCATAATGAAGAATTGATGGCCATGAAAAAAAAGGGATGGAGGAGCAACAACACAAAAGGGTTTAGTGGGGTAGCTATGTTGGCAAGGTGAAGGGTGGGCAGAGGAGGGACATGGGAAGAAGAGGAAGAATGGAGAGTGGACAAGAGATTTGGGGGTTATTTCAGTGTAGATAGAGATATAAAAGGAGGAAAAAAAAGGGATAAGGTGGTATTGATGATAGCAACAATCGGTGGCCTAACTCCTAAGAGAATCTATTTACAATGGGTGGCAATAGAGGTGGAGTTATGGATGCTAGAGATAGTGGCAAGAGAAGGAGAAGGGATGGCTTTGTGAGATGGAAGGTTATGATGAGATGATAGTGATGGGGAGTTTTTGCTGGGTTCATACCCAAATCATTAGCCAACCACCTACAAAAGTTGACTAAACCTTTCAGCCGCCAGACCTTCGAGAAACATAGCCGCCCACGCGTCATCACCGACCACCATTTGTCAAGGTTGGTGGCTGCCAACCTTGACAATTGGTGCTTCCCCTCCCCTATAAATAGAGGGTTAAGGTGAGGGAGATTATTAAACTAGCTTAAGCAAGAGCAAGATGGAGCAAGAGAGTTTTTTTTTGTGAAGAGTTAAGTTGAGTCGAGAGAGAGAGAGAGCCAAACCTCCGCCTCCTCCACTATTTTTTTTTTCTCTATATAATGAAATTCTTTCTCTAATTTATTGGTGTGTGAGTGTGTATTCAATTTCTGGACTAACAAGTGGTATCAGAGCGAGGTTAAAGTCGCCGGAATAATATTTTTGCTATTTTTTGCTCGCTGCTCAAGAATCAATGTTGCCAAAATCATATCTCGATCACACCACTGTGTTCGTATCATCGATACGAGTTTAACGGTACAAACCACATTGAAAACGAAGCTAAAACAAGTCCGTACGAGCCAGTCAAAGTTTTGTTCTAGCGAGTCAATGCCGGCAACGTCACCGACGCTGGAAAAGACGATCTGACATCATCGCTGACGTCATCGTTGACCAAATCAACTGCCACGTCACCAGTCCAGTTAGCCGCCACATCATTGCCCAGTCAACCGCCACGTCATCGCACAGTCAGCTACCACGTTATCAAAATTTTAAAAATTATAGTTTGGCTCCAGAAGTTTCTAAAAATTATAGTTCGGCCCCAGAACTTTTGAAAATTATAGTTTGACCCTTGAACAAACTAAAATTTTTAGTTAAGCCCTTCTTGAGTTTTTCACCGTTTTGGACTCAACCGTGCACTCTGTTTTAGTAAATTCTACTTCTACAGTATTGTACAAGTCAATTGAAGAGTAAATTTATGGAGAAACCATCAACATTAACCTCAGGAGCTATGATTATGCTCACTTCTTTGAACTACGCCATTTGGCGACCTCGAATGGAGGACTATTTGAACTGCCGGGATTCATTTGATCCCTTGGATGAAGTGGGGGTGAAATCGACGAACACAACGGAAGCCGAGTGGAGAAGAAAGAACAAGAAAACTATCGGTCTGATCAGACAATGGATCGACCATAGTGTATTCCACCATGTTGCTTAGGAGACAGATGCATATACTCTCTGGACGAAGCTAGAAAATCTATTTCAAGCCAAAACTGCTCGAAATAAAGCTCTCTTGATGAAGCTTTTTGTCAATTGAAAGTTAAAGAGTGGTACGTCAATTGCTGAGTACACGAGTCAGTTCTAGAACTATGTGAACCAGCTTGTAGCCATGGAACTGCCATGAGACGATGAAGGGCAAGCCTTCTTGCATCTTAGTTCTCTACCAGATAATTGGGAGACGTTGGTGGTGTCCCTCAACAACTCAGCTCCAAATGACAAACTCACCATGGCGATGGTCAAGGATGCCTTATTCAATGAAGAAGCCAGACGGAAGGAAGCTGGCATGGAGTAATCATATGCCCTCACTGTAGAAAGCAGGGGAGGCCTCAGGAAGATAATAGAGGCCGAGGAAGAGGCTGAGGTAGAGGCTGAGGTAGAAGAAGAGATAGAGGCAGAAGTAGAAGCAGAGGAAGGTCACAGGATCCTAGCAGGTCTAATGACGGACATGACAAGTTTACTTGTTATCATTATGGCATTGAAGGTCACATAAAGAAGGACTGCCGAAAATTAAAAAGGGAGCAAAGTCAAGGCAATTACCAGCACAACAAGGAAGATGGTGACACCCTAATCATCATTAAGGGAGATGTCGTACTACTCTCCATGAAAGAAGAGACGTGCCTCCATGTTGCCAGCCAGGATTCTGAATGGGTGGTAGACATAGCAGCCTCCTACCATGCCACTCTCCACAGTGAGTTCTTCACGATGTACAAAGCTGGAGACTTTGCTACTGTGAGAATGGGGAATACCAATTTATCAAAGATTGTGGGAATTGGTGTTGTTTGAATCCAGACAAACAATGGCTGCACGATGGTATTGAAGGACGTTAGACACGTGCCTGACCTCCGGCTCAACCTTATTTTTGGGATAGCTCTTGATCAACAGGGTTATGACAACCGCTTCAGCAATGACACTTGGAAGCTGTCACAAGGAGCCCTGGTTGTCGCCCAGGGGCATATTTGCGGCACGCTGTACAGAACTCATGTGAAGGTTTGTTCAGACAGCCTTAATGCAGTTGAAGATGAGGCGTCACCAAATCTGTGGCATAAGAGACTCGATCACATGGGAGAGAAAGGGTTATTCACACTGGTAAAGAAGGCTCTTATTCCAATAAACAAGGGGATTGTACTGAACCCCTGCGAGCATTGCTTGTTTGGCAAGCAACATCGAGTCTCATTCAATCCTTCCACACGAAGAAGATCAGAGTTATTGATTCTAGTACACTCTGACGTTTGTAATCCCATTGAAGAGGAGTCATTGGGTGGTAACAGGTATTTTGTTACCTTTATAAATGATGCTTCACGAAAGGTGTGGGTGTATTTTCTGAAGACCAAGGATCACGTACTCGAGAACTTCAAGATCTTCCACGCTATGGTAGAAAGGGAGACTGGTAAGAAGTTGAAGTGCCTCTGGACAGACAATGGAGGCGAGTACACATCCAAGGAGTTCAAGGCATACTGCTCAGAATGCTGTAAGACGATCCCATGCACCCCACAACACAATGGAGTAGCCGAAAGGGTGGACCAGACCATTATAGAAGAACTCGATGTATGCTCAGTATGGCTGATTTGCCAAAGCCATTCTGCGGTGAAGCTGTTCGTGCAGCCTACTACCTGATCAACAGATCACCATCAGTGCCGTTGAAATTTGAAGTTTCGGAGATGGTGTGGACTGGCAAGAAGGATGTCTCTTACTTTTACTCTTACCTGAGAGTATTTGGGTGCAAGGCTTTGCACACGTATCCAAGTAGCAGAAACAGAAGCTCTACATAAAGTCCATTTCATGCATCTTCATTGGTTATGGAGATGAAGAGTATGGATGCAGACTATGGGATCCAGCAACAAAGAATGTCATCAGAAGTAGGGACGTTGTGTTCCAAGAGAACCAGTTTTATGAGGAACCAACTAAGTCTAGTGATTTCAGTTCCTATACTCCTGACATGACTCTAGAACCCAGCAATTCTCCCTCTTTATACCCATTGGAGGAGAATGCAATCTGACGTTTTTCAGTTAACGTCCATTCCGTCTATGTCTCTACATAGCTCGAGCTTTTCACAAGTAACCACCTTTGTTAACATATTTGCTAGATTCTCTTTTGTGTGAATCTTCTCCAGTTTCAACAACTATTGATTCATCACCTCGTGTATCCAATGATAGCGAATGTCGATATGCTTTATTCAGGAATGGTACATTGAATTTTTGCTCAAATTCAAAGCACTCTGACTGTTATAATGCACCTTGTATTCTTTTTACTTGATTCCCAACTCTTGGAGAAACCGCTTTACCCATTATATTTTTTTCCCAGCTTCTGCTGCGGCGATATATTCTGCCTCCATTGTAGATAATGCCACACACTTCTGCAATTTGGACTGCCATGATACAGCTCACCCTGCGAAGGTGTAGAGGAATCCTGAAGTAGATTTCTTACCATCAAGTTTACTGGCCATATCTTCAAGACTAGTTCAGCTCCCCCAAAACACAAATATAGTTTTGATGTACCTTTTAGGTATCTGAGAATCCATTTGACTGCTTCCCAATGCTATTTCCCTGGGTTAGAGAGAAATCTGCTCACAACGCCTACAACGTGAGCAATATCTGGCCTTGTACACACCGTTACATACATTAGACTACCTACTGCTGAAGAGTAGGGTATTGTTGCCATTTCTTCCATCTCAGTCTTCGAGGAGGGACACGAACTCTTGCTCAACTTGAAGTGATTAGCCAGTGGAGTATTGACTGGCTTGGCATTTTCCACGTTGAACCTTCTAATCACTCGTTCAACATACTTTTCTTGTGATAGCCATAAGTTCTTAGCTTTCCTATCATGAACAATTTGCATGCCCAAAATTTGCTGAGTAAGGCCTAAGTCCTTCATATCAAATGATTGAGATAACTCCTTTTTCAGCTTGCTAATCTTGGCAGCATCCTGTCCAATGATTAGCATGTCATCCATATAGAGAAGGAGTGTCACAAAGTTACCATCTGAGAATCTCTTAATGTACACGCACTGGTCTACAGCAGTCCTCTTGTACCCATGACCCACCATGAATGAGTCAAGCTTCTTGTACCATTGTCTGGGTGCTTGCTTCAAGCCATAGAGACTCTTCTTTAACTTGCAGACTAAGTGTTCTTGCCTGGGAGCTTCAAACCCTTCTGGCTGTTCTATGTAGATCTCTTCCTTTAGATCTACGTAGAGAAAAGCTGTCTTAACATTCATTTGTTCAAGCTCCAAGTTCAGGCTGCCTACCAATCCGAGTATAACTCGAATTAAGGTCATCTTCACTACCAGTGAGAAAATCTTGTCAAAGTCAATTCCTTTCTTCTATTAAAATTCTTTGACGACCAATCGAGTCTTGTGCCTGACTAGCTTTCCACTATCATCTTCTTCAGCTTGAAAACCCACTTGTTTCTCAAGGCTTTTTTGCATTTGGGAAGTCTTACTAGATCATAGGTCTAATTCTTGTGCAAGGAACTCATCTCTTCTTGCATGGCTTCCATCCACTTGCTTTTGTCTGGATGATTCTACGCTTCCTGGAAGTCGTCTAACTTCCCCTCATCAGTGAACATGCTGTAGTCTGATTCCGAATATCTGGTCAACGGAATAAGGACACGGCCTCTTGCAGATCTCCTTGGCTGAGACTCTTCAATCTGAGGAGGTACCTCACCAATTAGTTGTGGAAGTTCTTCTTCTTCTGGTGGAGGGGGTTGTTGCTCCCCCTACTTAACACCCTCTTCTTCTTCATCATCTTCTGGAATTACCTCTTGCATTCCAGTATTTGTCGTAAGTTGGACTGGTAACGCAAATCATCAGCCAGCCACCTACCAAAGTTGACAAAACCTTCCAACCACTAGAGCTTCGAGAAGCACAGCTGCCCACGCGTTGTCGCCGACCACCATTTGTCAAGGTTGGTGGTTGCCAACCTTGACAATTGGTGCTCCCCTCTCCTATAAATAGAGGGTTGAGGTGAGGGAGATTATCAAGCCAGCTTAAGCAAGAGCAAGAGGGAACAAGAGAGTTTTTTTTTGTGAAGAGTTGAGTTGAGTCGAGAGAGAGAGAGTCGAACCTCTTCCTCCTCCTCTGTTTTTTTCTTCTTCTCTATATAATGAAAGTTTTTCTCTAATTTATTGGTGTGTGAGTATGTATTTGATTTCTGGCCCAATAGTTTGGTCATGGAGTGAGGGTGAGGAAAGGTTGATGGGGTGAGGAGGACACCCACTTTGGAGGGGGGAGAGAAAAAGAGAGAGAGAGAGGGTTTTTTATTTTGACAAAAAAAAATATATAACTTTTAAACTTTGTTAAGTGAGGGTATTGTAGTGATTTTGCTTCAACCTTAACCTAGTTTCCTGACAAACCTTGGCAAGAAATACAAAGGACTTGCCTTGTTTTCAATGAATATTAAAGGTAGTTGGTTTGATCTACCCTATCTTACATTGTTTAAATAATCTTTAGAGAATCAATTATTTATAATATTCTAACTCTCAAATGCTATAATTAAAATTTTATAACATTATTTTACAATAATTTATTGCATGCAATGAACTCATCTCAATAACAATTTTGGTATATTTAAAATATTATTATTTATACAGAAAAGGAACACGTCTCTAATATTGTTTTCAATCAATGTTAAGTTGCTAACATCTAATGGATAAGATTGATTTTAAGGACATATCTTCTTGTTCTCACCTTGTCATATATCTAATTTTAATAGCATATCTAAATCAGGTTTTCCAAGGACATTTCTACTTCATGTATCAGATGTTCAACCTCTTCAATCTTCCATCTCCTAGTCAAATGCCAATCATAAATTTATATGTAAAATATATTTGCTCAATAATATTCCATGACCACTAAATTTGACACCTTTTAATTTATATGTGCAACTTCACTAATTTTGAATTACATATATTCAAAGTTAGTCACACTTGTATTAATATGTTTTACTTAGAAAGATCTTTCAAAAGTTACATGTATTTGAGTTTTCTTAATTCCATTTTTATGTTTTAATTTCGTGACAATTTTCTATATATGATATTTAGGATTAAAAAAATGAAAATAAGTAAATCCTAGTTTATTTTGAATTCATGTAGTTGATGATTCGTCTAAATTAATATTTTGACCACTCTAACACATGATAAGAAGGAAAAAATATGAATGATACATGGATGTTTATGTGCAACTAGAGCTATAAAATGTATAAAGGTATTTGAATTTGACTCATGTTCAACTCGTTAAAAATTTGTTCAAGATCAATTTCTATGTAAACAAATTGTCGCGCCCCGGTTTTTGGGTCCAAGTCTTTTCAGCTCGGAGACAAAGCACAGAACTCTATCATTAGAACTCATCCTCTTAGAAAGACGAGTACGACTAGGTTTGAATTGGAATTAGTTTGATTAAGGGTTTTTTTAGAAAAATAGGAGTCGCCACCTAACTTGATTAATGTTAGTTAGGGCACCTAACACTAGGTGTTAATTCGAAGATTAAACTTAAGTTTTTTTAAAAAAGGTTTTGGAAAACTCCATCGAGAGAGGGTTTTTGAGAAAATAGGTTATTTGGAAACCTTTAAAAAGTTTTAAGCCCTTTTTGAAAATAACTCCATTTTGGTCTCTTCGAAAACAGAAATCTATGGTTCGGGGGTTGGTTACGTGTAGGAAAGATATCCTAAGATCATCACTTTATCCCTCCCTTTCAGTACTTACATGTCTAATCACTCTTTTGTTCACTCACTAGAATAACCGGTCACCGTTATCCACTTAATATCCACTTTAGAATTTTGAAAATAAGGTTTAGTCATCACTTTTTAGATGAATGATGCATGATGCAAATTTTTGAGGAAATTTGAAACATGGGAGCTTTGAAGGAGCTTGAGATGAAAACTTTGAATTGATTGAAGTTTTTGAAAAGAGAATTGGAGTCGAAGTAGAAGTTATGACTGTACCATTTTAGGTTGCCTACGTGTCTCATTTGGCGAGAATTAGGTCATTCGTAGTTCGGGTAAGAGCCATATGGAAAATAGGCGCATTAGGGCATTTGGAATGTTTAAAGACGCTTTGAGATCTTTGGAAAGTTTGAAGACACTTTATGGTCTTTGGAAAAAGGGAACTTGAGAGTTTTGATTCGAAATCAGGTAGTGAAGTGTTTTAAAATAGAACTTTGGAACTCTTAAAATGAGGTTTTGAAGTGTTTTGAAATGTTTTTGGAACAACTCAAGGGAGTTTTGGAAGTGCTTTTGAAATAACTTGAGAGAGTTTTGAAGGTGTTTTGAAGTTCTTGGTTTGAAAACTTTGGAGGTATGATTTTTGAGTGTTTTAGTGAATTGGATTTTGAAGAGTTTTTAAAAGGGCTTTTGAAAACACCTACTACTTTAGAACTCTAATATGGATAACCTTGGAGGTTATTCTTGATATATCACTATCCTTTGGAATCTCTAATCATAGAAGAGGTACGGTCACCTTAAGATTGTGAGTTCTTGAAAATGTTATGGAGTTGGTTTTTGAAATCTCAAGAGAGTAGAAAATTTTGGAAAATGGGTTATGAGAGTAGATTTAAATAGGAAGAACCTTTAAAGGGGTCCTTGAGTTGGAATCTTGAAGTATACTACCCCAGGTTGGGTTGGCCTAAAGTTAACGGTGACCTAAGGTCAACTAACTCGGGTTAGGTTAATGTAGGGTTGAGCTGACCTAGGGTTAATCAACTAAGATTTGGTTAACCTAGGGTTAAGGTGACCTAAGGCCAACTAACATAGGTTGGATAACTAGGGTCAAGTTAACTTAGGATTGGATAGCTAGGGTCAAGCCAACCTAGGGTTGGATAACTAGGGTCAAGTTAACCTAGGGTTGAATTGGAAGATGGATTTGAAAGGTGGTTTAATGCATTTTTGGAAAGAATGTTGAAAAACAAATCATGTTATGCAAAGGACTTTGGTAGACAACCTTTTTGAAGATCATTTCCATGAAAATTTGACATCTGGCCAAGAGTATGGTTTATATGGTTAGTGTTTGTAAACCATTCCAAAGAAGGTTTCATTGGGACCATTATAACCTTTATCTTGACAAGAGTATGGATTTTAAGAATCAACATAATGGTGACAACCTTTGGAAAACCACTTTTAATGTGAAGATGGAGAGAATAAATATTTGAAAACCATTTTTTGAGAAAAAGATTTTGAAAACCATTTTCTAAAGGGAATCATATCCTATGACCAATGTAAAGGGGAATCACTCAAGAGAGAGTTCTATGGGGCCATTCTAACCACTCACCTTGAGAGACAGAAATCTTAGAAATCAAAGAGTTTGAAAATCACTTTGGTGCAAGAATAAAAGAGAAGGGAACCATTCTGACACTTTAGGGCTCCTATGGCCAATATAAAAGGGAGACCACTCAAGAGAAGGTTTCATGGGGTCATTTCAAACACTAAACTTGAGAGAATAGAACCTTTGATAAGTTAGAGAGTTTGAAAACCATTTTTATGCAAATTGGAATGCAAAGATGCAAAGGTGTGAGTTAAGGGTTAATGGGGAATTTTCTAAGGCATGATTTCTAAGGTCTCATTCTAAATTTCAAGGGACCAACTCTTAGAACCATTTTGAAAGGAATATGGAGCCTGAAAGTGGCATAAAAATAAGAATAATGCAAGCCTTGTAGAACATGGTTATAAACATGAAAATGAAGCCAATCACACAAGACATGATCAAGATAGCAAAATGTAAGAGGGTCATGAATACATACAAGGCTTTAGGCTACACCACATAATCAAGGGGCGCCTAGACCATATCATCTCAAAGTAGGCTAGTGAGAGATCCCCCTACACGGTGACTCCTACTAGCTTTCCTCTAGGCATGAACTAAGAGCCCTCTTGGCTTCAAGCATGTAAGAAAGGAGAGTTGAAGATGGAGATTAAAATAGGGAATAGTCTAAATAGGCTAAGAGGGAGAAGAGAAGAGTGGGGGAAGACAAAAATGTAAAAGAAATACCCTCTTTTGTCTTCAATACACTTGTAATCTTCTATGGATGTCTTAAGTTGAACTTGGATGGCTTCAAATAGGTTTGAGGGGCTGAAAGGAGGAGTTTAATGGTGTATAGGGCTATGTAGGTGAAGTGTATGGGCTAGAGGGAGGTGGAATCTAGCCTAAGTGTTGGATGAGTGGAATGTATATAGAAGTTCGAGGTTCTTGAGCAGTTTCAGCAGAGCTTCGCATCAATTTTCGATCCTGGAATATGCAAAGGGGGTGGCTGTATTTGTAGGCAACCTGGGAGGAGGCCAGGCGCATGTAGCACATGCGCTAATACTGTTCCATTGCCAGAATATCATATGGCACCCATTGTATTGGCTAAATCCTGATGGTTGATCGAACTTTGGTTAATTTGATCAAAATCTAGGCGCATATAGCATATGCTATGTCGCCGGGAGGGTTCGTTTAAACTTTTCCTTAATAGTTGAGCTAACCAGAAAGGTTTCGGGAGAATCGGTTGCACCCACGATGTTCTCTTAGGGTTTCTCGCAAACTTTTGTGTTTTCGAGAAGTTGGAATGGGGTTCAGAAGTGTGGAATATCGTCTAAAAAAATGTGCATAAAATGGTATCTTTGCGGAGCGTCTGTGATACGCTCCGTAGGGGTTCAAAAGTAACTGCTCTCGTGTCACGTGATCAAGGCCTTCGGGAAGCGATCTCTCTGATTGGATCATACCGATGAAAAGTACTCTGGAAATACTTTTGAGAATTTCCTAATTTACGTATTTCTCAAGTTGTTTGATGGTGCGTTATAATCAGGGAATTGAGAAAAAAGTCAATTTAAGCGAAGCGTCTGTGAGACGCTCCAGGGGTTGTTGAAAGTTACAGTTTTCGAGTCATACGATAAAGAGCTTTGGGAAGTGAATTATTCGATTGAGCCGTATCGATGGAAAAACTTATGAACGAGCTTTCGGGAATTTTCTAATTTATGCATTTCTTAAGTTATTTAACGGTGTGTTATAACCAGGGAAAGGGGAGAAAAGCAATTTAGGCGGACCGTCTGCAAGACGCTCCAGGGAACTTTTATCGAGTCATGGGTGTTTAGTGTCGTAAGGTCCTCTTTAGGTTAAAGAGGGGTGTATGACAAGACTTACCGTTCAAAATTCTAAGACCAATGTTGTTTTGAGGCGTGTTCGGGTTGTCAAGGGCAAAATGGTCATTTTGGCTGCTTTCGGTTGAAAATGGCTAGGAACGAATCGGAGTGTTATGTTAAGCGTGTTGGGTCGTTCAAGGATGATTTCGGGAGAGTTTTTTACCGTTTGGTGGGGTTCGTGCAGTGCTGGGGCGTTCAGGGGCAAATCGGTCATTTTGACCAGAATTAGCCGGAATGGGACTAGAATTGGACTGGGTGGTGTGTGGATTACGCCTAACAACTTAGTAACATTTTGAAAAGGTGGATTTACTATTTTGAGGGATTTTAAACTTTCTCAAAACATGCCTGGAGGCCCAAGGGACAAGTTTGGTTGTTAGATCTCTATTAGGCTCAGCAGGCCCGAGAAGCGGTTGATTGATTGGATAGGGGTTTGAAAGTTGATTTGGACTTGAATGTGATTACAGAATTTTGAAAGGGAGTTCGGTCAGGCCAGAAATTATCGAGCGAGCAAAAATAGGGTGCTTACACAAATCAAATTTGAATACATTTTATAGCTTATTAATTTTTTGAACTTAGTTAGAACTAACTCAATAGGTTTGGTAGCATTTTAGGACGGTATAAAAAATCAAGCTCATTTTAAATATATAAAGAAGTCAAGTTTAAAAATATTTTGAAACCAATGAAGTTTTCTACCAAACTTAAATAATCCATCACGCAGCTTGGCACAACTTGTTTATAGTCCTATAACATTACTCTAACTCACTAATACTTGTAACTAGATAAGAGGAATTAATAGTTTCACACAACCTACTATAAATTTGGAGCTAAAAGCTCAACGTTTATTCAACTATTTAAAAAAATGTGAACAAAGTTATTAGAGAACTAATAACTTTATAAACTAGGTAATTATGTGTGTTGGACTTGGAAAAGGAAGTACCTTAAACATTTATGAATTACTTTTATAAAAAAATTTAAACTTAGTTATTTGTTTCATAACAAAAATTACTTAGTTCAAAATTAACGTATTCAAAATATAAAGTTCAAGCATATATAAATTTAAATTAGCACTATTATGAAATATGAGCTCATAGAAATAAATGATACGTGCAACCAAATGAGACCCTTTTTTGTCAGATTTGTTGAAAAATAGGAAAGATGTCATTAGATATTTGGAATTTTTACCAAAAAAATATTAAAATATGTAAGTTTTACCAATGTAGAATAGAAATTACCAATATAGTATAATAACCCCCTTTTTTATTCTTAATGGACGAGATTACCCTTTTAAACATTACATGCTAGTATTGGTTTTTTTTTCTTCGGCTCATACGAAGACAAAGAAAGAAGGCAGAACTCGAAAAAGACAACAAGAAAAACACAAGCTACTAGCGGAATGATGGAAGTTTCTTGCATTATATCTTGGAAAATACCAACTCAAACTTCGAAAAGCAATGTTATCAAGAGAAATAGTACCAAAAGGCAGCTACTAGCTTATAACACAATTTCTCACATTCTTATAACGGCAAAAACTAAATAAGTGGATAGCAATCATGTTTTTAGGGTATTATTGCCATTATAGTTGTTACCCTCACGGTAGTGGATGGACACCCATTGTAAAGCTTGAATTATTATGGCAAGGGTAATACTGTACATCCAGAAAATTCATACAGAATTTATCGCCAGAATGATGTGGCTAAATTGTAGGCTTATCATTTTAAAATAAAGAACCCATCAAGATGGTTGTTTATTACAAAACTGCCATTATCACATTATTTTGATATAAAATTCTGTATAAAAATTCTGAAAGAATAATATTTTCCTTATGGCAATTGGTCATCTTACCTCCACTGCATATTTGTTGATCTTGGTGCTTTTAACCAGTTTCTTGTACATTAAATTTATCTAAGGTCTTTAACTAAGATCGCTGGATATTCAACCGTTTGTTAGGGTGGTAATATTAGCAAATATGCCGGCTAAGTGGTTTTCCCGCATGAATGCCCAAGTGTGTGCATGTGAAGGCGAGAGAGTTAGAAGGTTAATTCAATTAACTTTAATCAGTTTATAGGATTGAGGTTAAAGAAAGAGACGGAAGACTTCCTGTTGAAAATACTGAAAATTAAAGCATATGAAAACGTTAAAATAATAACAAAAATAATAATTAAAAAGAGACTTGCTAGCATTAGCTGCACTTATTCAACATGTGCGATTGATGCATTATGTCAGCCAGCAATGCTAGGTTTTCTCGATTGAAAATAATGGTGAGTGAAAAAAGTTAACCCAATGTTTGGGCTTTTGTCCTCTGTATATCATTAGGATTGTAGTCGTGTACTCTCTCTAGCCTTGAACTCTAAGCATGAAAAAATGAAAAAAAAGTAATAGTGCTACATTTTCATTAAAAAATAACATCAATTATAATCATTATACAATGACCGGATAACTAATCTTTTTTACTGAAGCCATTAGTGATGGACTAAGAATTTTAGTTAAGAGCAGGCGAAAAATATTTTTTTTGGTTGATAAGAGGGTTAAGAAAAATATTTTAATTTTTGAAAGATTAATATACTATATAATATTTTAAATATTTAAAAATTTACAAAAGTAAAAGAAAAATTTAGTAATTTTGAGAGATAATATATTATATTATATATGAAATATCTAAAAATTCATAGTATATAAAGAAGATTTTCAAAAGCTTAGAGGGTCGCCCGCTCCTTCTCCATCCATTACTGAGTAAGATAATTAATTATAAAATAATGCAACGAATACGATAATATTCAAGATTTTATATATTAATATCAAATATATCTTACAAAAAATAACGTTCAAATAAAAATAAATGATAAATTACAACAATCTTCTTTGTTGATTCATATTTTGAAACCTTTGTAAAATAATTTCATTGTCTACGATTTTGAATATGTCCTTTTCAATGTATGACACCAAGTAATTATTCATTCACTCATTTATCATACAATTGCGTAATAGAATTTTGATAATTTTCATTACAAAAAAATTCTTTCAACTAATACAGTTGTAACGGGTAAAATCAATGTCAACTTTATAAGCAAATAGACTAATGAGTAGACATTATTCTTATTTGTTTGAACTAACTTTTGAGCAAGTTCACAAATTTCTATCACTTTTAAAAATTTATTGTTATAGCTTACCTCTAGAATGTAAATCTCAAGTTAATTATTAAATACCATAACTTCAAGTAAAAAAAAATTATTAAAATAAAATTCAATAAAATATAAAATAAGTTGGGTTAAATTTTTTTTTTTCTTAAATTTAAGAAGGGATGGCCGCCTACTCCCATCCTTGGTCGGTCCGCCCTGGGAGCAATTAATACAATTTCTGTCCATTTTGTATTTTACTCCAAATGGTCTGTATGTTTACTTTTTAGTTTTAGTGTAATTACTCCAAATTTTATTTATTCGAACCAGTAGCGTCTATTTGTCCGTCACGTCGTATCACATGACAGGCGGCAATACCACACCTAGTCAATTTATTTTTTAACTTGTCACTATACAATTTTATAGGGCGTTCCAAGAGTACAGAGAAGTAATTCTGGCCGAGCTTGATCTGTAGAGAGATATTTCTAGAGAGAGAAAGGGAAGCAGAGATGGTGGGCGAAGAGAAGAGGCATCAGATGATGCAAAACCTGTTCGGTGATCAGTCAGAGGAAGAAGAAGAAGAGGAGGTCGAATCAGAGCACGAATCGAATCGGCAGCCGGACTACGCTTCTGTATGTATTTGTTGATTCTACCCGTCAGGTTTGAATTAGGGCATTAACCCGTGAATGTAGATATTTTCATTTGAATGCGGAGTAGAAAGAGCTTAATTTGACAACCAAACAAAGTGAAAAGCCGAATTTTTTTATTTTTATTTTTTGTGTGCTTGGAATTCAATTCACAGAGTTGAAGTTGCTGGTTTTGGATTGTGGAAGAATGCAATATAATTTATTTATAACTCTCCGAATAATGGTGAAATCAGTTAAAAGCGTGAATAGTACTGAGGCTTTGGGGTGTGTTTTTATTTTTCGCTTATCCGATGGTTTTGCATGGTTGCTAATTTCAATTGTTGAATTGAATTATTTCAAATATTTTTTTTACTTTGGTAATTGGTATTTACAATTTAAAAATATGGTTTCAAGAAACTATTTTGTCCATAGTTTCACGGACTAAACTCAGTCATACATACATATATTTAAACGGAAAATTTGTTTCTATAGATTCTACTATTACATATATGCTCAAAACATTTGTTCATTTTATAATTGATTTAGTTCCCAAAGGGATGGATGAGTCCTGATAAAGAATATTGGTCCTATGCATTTCTATTAAACTTCATCAATGGTATATACCTTTCCTCTGGCTATTAAATTTGGAATGCAATTGGTCTCAAGTTTTGTCAGTGGGGTTCAGGAATAAGATGCAACCAAATTCACCCAAATGAGATAAATGGATTTGTATCAATTTTACCAGCTTGCATAGTAAAATAGGAACAAAATTTATCTGCAGATTCTGCAGAGAGAGAGAGAGAGAGAGAGAGAGAGAGAGAGAGAGAGAGAGAGAGAGTTGAATGTTAGTGAGTTTCTATTCTCATAAATTAGGTCATTTGTCTTCAAAGTTTGAACATTGAATACAAAGGTATTTTCCGGAACGTGGGATAATAATACAAAAATAAGTAAAGAGGCCAGACTGTTAAAGAATCTGGGCATCTCACAAAATTGAGCATATAGTCCAAGAGTTGGCACAGAAACAGAGCTTACAGCTCCTGGGATGGCTGTATATGAGTGGGTGGCATTTTCACAACCGCAATCTGGCAAACCTGGGGACATTCTACTGTCCAACACTTTTCTTCTGGTTCAAGCCTGATTCAACTCAGATATGGTTCTGGATATCATATGACAAGATCCAATATTCCTCCTTGTGGCATGGTTATCCATGGAGACTTGAAAAGTATTTGAGAAAAAAAGGAACAGAGTGCTTGTATTTGCATAAGCCATTAGTCATTATATCACTGTGCTGTGCAATTGCATATGGCATCCAAGGTTGCTTCTCAAAAAGGAAGAGAGTGCTTGTATTTGCATATTCCATTATTCATTATATCACTGTGCTGTGCAATTGCATATGCCGTCCAAGGTTGCACATGTGACTAGATATTCCTCTGTGCTGGGGTAAAATATGCAACAGCATCACATAAAATATCGATGTAATGGCTTAATTTGGAGTTTGGGTTAATATTATAAATATGATATGTACACGCATGTGTCTTTTTGTGGGCTTTTTTGTTTCCTATGTTATACATGTGACATGTTAAGAGAATGTACCGTAAAATTTTCCCTTTCTACTTTACATATGACATCAAATTTCAAAGTTAAATCACAGTGTAACTAGCATTATATTCTCATCATGACTTTGAGTCCAGGATGAAGGGGATGTAGGGCTGGAACCTGAGGGTGAAGGTGAAGCTGACGTAGAGGGTCAAGGGGAAGTAGAAGTGGAGAGTGAAAGTGAGTTACATGATGTAGATCCTGATCCTGGAGAAAGTGAGGGTGAACGAGATCAAAGTTCTCAAGAAGTGGAAGTTGTTGATCAAAGGGAAGAAAGTGAAGGAAAAGAAACAGAGAGTGATGAAAAGGAAGAGTATGGTCAAAGAGTAGTTACAAGTAGGAGACGAGATGTGATTGAAAGTGGATCAGAGAGGTCTGCGGAAAACCATTATGTTGACAATGAAGACGAGGAGGTTGATCAGGCTAGGAGTTTGAGGTATTCTGCACACAACTATCTTTCTTCTCTCTTTCATTTTCAATATAACTGCCTTTTCTTCTAGTTCATTTCCATGTCCTGTTACTGTTGCTGCTGCTGCTTAATAGTCCATTTAAGTTTATTAGGTCGGTTGGTCTGTCAGCCTGGCTGTCTCTCTTCCTTGTTCTCTCTCCCCTCTTGTTCCTTCTTATACGTCCAGTGTGCTGAATGATCACGTTTGTTGATCCTTCTTTTCCCTATTTCTTGTTTTCACTTATGATTCATGCCTGGGCTACATTCTAGTGTTTGTGGGTGCATAGTGGACATTCCACGCTCATCAGACAGTTAGTTGTATGCACTTTACAGATCTCTTTCTTAGGGGTTTCTGCCTAGGCTTCTCATTTGGAATATTGAACTTCTATGCCAAGTAGGTGGGGGAAATTCAGTGTGAAAAGACACATTTGAATTATTGACACACAAATTTTTGGTGCTTCCTTTATTTCTAGCTACTTCATCCCTTGTTCTTTTGCTATTCACAAGTATTGTTGTGGATCTTCCACCACATTCAACTTCTTCCATTTTTGATGCACTTGTGGTTGTGCTCTCTGTACTGCATCTGATCCCAAATTATTTTGTTTGACACTGAAGTTTATTTGCCTGACACTCTTGTTTAGTTGTGCAACATTTTTTCTTGTCTTTACTTTAGATTGGTTGAGTGTTACCAATTTTACAATTCTAGGGCTTCTTTAGTGCAACAATTACCACTGTACTTCAGTCCAGAGCTCAGTGATGGTTGGTTCGTTGTTTAATGCTAATCTATATTCCCAAATGAGGGGAAACAGTGTTTTTGTTGATGTTGTTGCTGCCTAGTTTTAGTCTTTACTGATTTATTGTTAGTGTTGTTAGTTCTTGTTGATGATAATGTATGCAATAGGTTGTCCATGCTGCCATGCATGATTTCCCATGGTTCCAGCATTCCTACAATGAGCCTCAAGGAGGCCTAATTCCTTGCTGTACATTCCTTTACATTGAGAGATATTGATGAGTATGAATATCTTAACTTTCTATAGTAGATCACCTGGAGAGGAGAAAGATGAGACTCATATTTCAAACTCGGCTCCTGAGATCCGTGATGTATTTGGTGACTCTGATGATGAAGAACTAGCTGAATACACAGTTCAGAATAATGTTGAGGAAGATTCAAATGTGCGTGGCAGGTGTCAAAAAGACATAATACTCGGGTTTTTGTGCTTTTTTGCTGGCCATGCTATATTTACAGTCATGGGGAATATAAAATTTTGGTTTCTTTTTGTAGAGATCCCCTGTGGAAGAGGAAGGTAGCTATGGGAGGGGTCTGAGACCCGAAGATATGGTACTTGATGAAGAAGCTCAGTATGAGTCTGAAGAAGAGAACATTGAGGCTAAAATTAAGGAGAAACCAGTTGGCCCTCCATTGGAGCTAGAAATTCCACTCCGCCCTCCTCCGGCTCATCCAGATAAAGTTTATCTTTATTCTTGTCCCTATCTGCATCTGTAATTGTGTCTAAATGCATAAATTTTTGTTGATTTATAGAGTACTTAAGGGTTGATTTATAGATGACTTAGTTACTGCATAAGATGGAACTGTTATTATTATTATTATTTTTTTTATGTAATATATGTTCAAGATAATCAGTCTTTTCCTGGTAACAATACTTTTCTTGATTATTTGTCCTTTTTAAGTTCCAGAGTTACCTCATGTGCATATCTTATGTTGTAACTTTGAAGGCAAATGATTGGACCATAGTTATCAAAACTGAACCTGACATCAAACCAGTAAAAGTGGTGGTTCATTGGTTCAATTGGTGTTATAGTACTATACTTATTTTATTATTTATTATATTAGATCCTTAAATATTCCCAAGCAACCAGTCTTGTAAAAAAAGTTCAAACACTACGATGCAACCACAAATAAACCCTCAAATACCTTAATAGGAAAAGCAATTCATCTAATTTGAGACAACTGCAAGATATAGAGGCAAAGAATGTGTGGTCGAAACTCCTAATTTATTCCCAATCTCTATTGTCCTCCACGTACCCTTGCACCTTAGTAGCATGTAGCTTCTCAAAGAAATTAGCAAACCACAAGTAGAAGTATCATGCAAGAGGACTTGTTTCCCATTTTCCCCAACAGAAGTGACAGCCCTCTTAAAACTTTGTAACTTCAGAACTCTACACCATGAGACATCTAGGGAGTAATCCCATTTAATCAGTTTTTCGAGGTAACTTGGAAATAAAAAGGATCCTATTCTCCTTTGCTTGGGTTTGTACATTTCACATTTTCACACATCATAAAAGAAGAATTGAAAATTATCTGCTTGGGGGTTTATAACATGATTGACACCTAAATTTTGCTTCTTCTTTTTTTTTTTTTTTTTCTGTTGTTCCTTTTATTTATCTCTTTATTTTTAAGTAACTGGATGTAATTTCATATAATACAAGTTAGAATAATATAAAGAAGACAATTTAGAACCATATCCTGTCTAAGGTTGGCTCTGTTTGAGTTGCTCCTTTTAGTTTAGAAAGGCCATACATTGCGGTAGATATAATTTAGAATACCATAAGAAATTCTGAATGCCTATTCTAGAATTTTTGTACTCTTTTGGTGCTTTGGTATATTTCCTCCGCGCTTGTGTTACATGTAGAGTGAGGAAAAATTACAGTCTTCCCATTGACGAATCACACGCGTGCAGTCATTTGATATTAAACCTTTGTAATAGGCAGACTCGATGCTCTGGTTCTAATGGGAAATGGCCCTATTCACTTGTTAAGCTAATAAGTGTGTTTTTGCTGCTTCTTCTTCTTCTTCCATCGGGTGGCTTTTGAAGACAAAGTCCTTACGGTGTGCATAGGACTTGAGGAGAGAAGAGAAAAGGAAAGGACTATTCCCTTCCCTTGTTTGCTTTATAGTGTGGAAAGTTATTTTGTTTTCATTTTTCTTCTATTTCTTTTTTTGAAAATCAAACAGAGGAGGGAACCCAATTTTTCCTAAATTTTCCTTCCCATTTCTCCCTCCCTTCCGTTCCATTTCCCTTACATGAGTATCAAACACACCCTTACTTTAGATAACTTGATTAGCTGAAACTGCATCCCTTTGTGTTGGAGAGATTGTAGAGGGACACTTCCATTGTGCAGTTGCTTAGAGGTTCCACAGCATGCATGTTCGCTGCATCCTAGTTTTGGATAGTTGCTCCTTTTTGCATCCAGTGATGCTTGTGAAGGACCCGAATGGCATGGTGCTTGATAGTAAAGACTAGAGAGTTCTTGGTTTGTAGTTGAATATGATAATTTTTCTCTTTGCTTTTGAGAATTTTATATATTTTTTAGGGCTTCAGGTTTTGGAAAATGCCTATTATTTTTTGTTGATTTTATGAACTTTCATGTCTTTTATTTGACTTGTTGAAGCGGGTCATCCATGGACATGGACGAAGCCACACTAGGGCCAAGGGTGGCCATGGTCCCCCATGACTTTGAAGTAACCTCCTTTTTATATGTATTATACCTCAAGTCCAAAAATTTTACATGATTTGGAATGGCCCTCCTGCAACAAATAAAAGCCCTCACTCTACACTAATTAGTCCCTATATAATTTATATGGGTAATGCTATACAATAAGAAAATTCATACAAAATTTATATACATGATGATATTGTTGAATGAGACAAAAGACCCATCATGATAGCTTTCAATATGACATGCTCTTCCTAATTAATATGCTATATTATGCTATAGTGAAATCAATGAAATATTGTTGCCATATTGATATGTTAGAAATTTGGTAGAAAATGATTTTTTTGGTAGTATTTTATTGTCTCATCTTAATTAAAACTACATGGATTTTTTTAAAATTTGTATAATAATATAGCTTGTGTTCTTAATTGTAATTTAATTATAGACCTGTTCTTGGCCCCTCCAAAGATGAAATCCTGGCTTCGTCCCTATCTATAGACTATAGTTGTGTGTGCTGCATGTATGTAGGAGTTGGTCACTATTGAATCATCTTTTCAGTGAGTTTTTGGTTTGTTTGGGTGGATATAATATCTACTTTTTAAAAAAATTAGTCACAGGATGTTTGATAAGAAATTATAGATGTTTAAAAAAAAATTGAAACTAGATTGGGATCATAGTTTTTTGATGTGTTTTCTCTATTGTTTAGTAAGCTCATGTCAGAGGAGGAGGCAGCTCGTGCAATTTCTTAGCATATGCTTTGTGTAAATCCTTCAATATGTAAAACATAGCTATTCAACTTGTGCATTGCTTGGTCATCTCCAATTTGTCTGGATGAAAATTAACTGTTGATATATGCTTTATATCTTATTTAGAACTTGTGTGTTGTTCGATCATAAACAGTATGTGTTATTTTTCCACGTTTGAGGAGTTCATTTGCACTTGTATTGTCCAGGCGATACTTCAATTTATTGGATGTGTTGATTTAGGAATTTTAATGCTTTTTTTTCCTTCTGTTGTAGATGAACATGATTAAAGTTTCTAATATAATGGGCATTGACCCAAAGCCATTTGATCCCAAGACATATGTGGAAGAGGATATTTTTGTGACAGATGACTCTGGATCTAAGAAACGTATTCGCCTGGACAATAACATTGTCCGCTGGAGGATTGTACGAAATCCAAATGGCACAGAATCTGTAAGTGAATGAATGGATGCATATTTGAGTTCATATGCCATACAGATGTTGACAAGAGGAATATTATACTCTTGTGAATGTTACTTCTGGACTTCATGTGCATATTTTTGTTTGTATATCATGCATGATACCATCATAGATGCTGTTGGGCTTGTATACATAATTGATGCATTAAGGTTTTCTGAACATGATAAGGAGTATTATTGCAGTCGCTTTAGTTGAGATGTGTTTAGATGTTTGGCATTTGTCATGTTAAACTAAGTAGATTGTTTGTAATAGATATCTAGTGTTTGAAAGTTTCCTTTTGATTCACAAAAGAAAGGGAGTATTTTGCTGTAGAGCAATCATTTTTTTTATAAGTCTAGAGCAATCATGAATTTGAGGAAATTAATGTTCTGAAAATTGGGAAGCAACTGGTTTCTTTTATGATAATTTTACCAAATGACTCAAGCACATGCACACATAACAAAACTTATACTTGCACCATGGTGAATATCAAAACTACATAGTTTGTAATTGTTATTGGAGAATCATGCCTTTGTCTTTCTTTCTATTCTTCCGTCATATATGTACTAGTGGTTTGGCACATGCTTTGTGTAGACCACATTATTTCATTAAATACATAAAAAAAAAGAAAACCAAAAAATATTTTTTATGGCCAATGCCTCGAATGCTCAAAAAATTTAAAACAAAAAACAAGGAGTAAATAATCATCACTTTATCCATTGTGTGTACATATATCAAATTTATGTTATAGTAGGCAATCACACATGTATTATGTATATACCAACATACCCATACATGTCTTGCTTTACGTGAAATTTATTTTTTATTGTGTTTGTTTACTTATGAAAAAAAAATATAGCATGGGATCGTTTAATAATGCATTTCATGGGAAATTGGGTTGCCATTTTCTTTTTATGTAAGTATAGGTACATGGATCACAACCCATATGACGGGACACATCACTATCTTTGTCAGTCTTTCATGGCTCCGTGGCCTCTAGAGTGGGACCACTTGAGACCTCTTCCTCGGTCTAGCGCTAAGGAATCTCCCTTGGAGGACTCCACCAATGAGACTCAAGGATCGTCCATCCTACCCTCGAGGATGGTGCTACGCCTCAAGGATCTTCCATCACCTTTGGGCCACCTCACCTCGAAGGATCCTTATGAAACGTTCTCTAGCAAATCCGATCCTTAGGTCTTGAGCAAAACCCAAGGATTCACCCTCAAGAACAAATCATGGCAACTCTCTAGCTAGCCATGATCTTCCCTACGGCACCATTAGGATTTATGGTCTAGAGACTAGGATCCATGGGATCGTCAATGTGCCAATCCCTCTCCTTAGAGGGATCTCCTTGACCTGCCATAATGAGGAGAGATCCTCCAAGATGCGCCAACAACGTCACTTAAGAGGAGACAAAAGCATTTAATGTCAAAGGTCAACTCTACATCCAAAGTGTCCCACCTACTTCAACGGACCTTGAATGCAGTGCTGATCCCATGAGGATGAAAGGGACACTGCACCACGCGTTGTTCATTCCCCTCACATTCATTGCCCATATAAAGGCATTTGCCCCTCCTCCAACAAACATACTCAATCAAGTGTCAAGAGGATCATCAACACGTTGAGAGTTATAACAAACTCTCATCATTATTTCTCCAGTTCACTGCTCTCTCTCTCTCTCTCTCTCTCTATCTCTTGAGCTGCTATTGATCTTTTCCCTTTCACTCCTTGGTTGGTTTGGTAATCCTGAGTGGCTGTCAGACTTTCCGGCTGCCAGTTGGTAAATATACGCCCACGACCTCTAAGGTCTCCTACAATTAGCATTACTATAGTTTTTCTAAATAATGAGATTATCATAATCAAATATCATTAGCACAAAAACAACAATAAGTAAATTACACTTTTAATTGTTGAAACTTAGCTATAATACATAGTTATTTATAATTAACTTTGACACTGCCAGACCACCTCCCATTCTATAGCTAATTCTTTAATATAACACTACTATCAAGATCAATTCTACCAAACCACCCCAACCTAACAATTGCCTCTTTATCTAGCACTATATCACTATAACTACACCGTTTTAGCCATATGTGCATAATTTCTAACCTCAACATCCATTTTCTCATCAAAACCACCAGTACCACCTCATTCCATCAAAGTTGTCCTATTATATTGACTCAATTTATCAAGAATGCTCCCCGAAAAAACTATACACACTCTCTTTAGAATGAAAAATTCACCATTATCATCGTCTATCAATCAAATTTGATCTCTTGCGACCTTTGCCATTGCCAATCTTATTTTTGTAACTTTTTTTGGTAAACCTTATCTATATAACTTGCCACTACTACTGCTACGATTCCTAATATTTGTTTTCACTTGCTGATTAAACCGCTCATTGCCAAGCTCTTTCAAGTTCAGTGCCCTAGAAATATAAACGTTATGTTTAGATCCTGAATTTGTCAAGAGTAATGAAAATGAAAGGGAATAAAATTTTTGTACATATTTTTGTATAGGCAACCTAACAAAAATGAATTTCTTGCCAAATATTTATTAGTTTTATTATTGTTTTCCTAACACAGAAAAAGAAAAAAAGAAAAAATAACTATTTTCACTTCATTAGGTAAATGATAATAACATGACAATTTTGCCAAATATTTATTAATTATTGTTATGTTAGGGGCAACAATTCTTTGGGAAAATATGGGCTTGATTTCAACATCTTCTTTTCTATGGGACACCACTCTTGTATCATAATCTTATATCATCCACCTCCTTGATTGCATTATGTGGCTAACTTTGCGAGTAGATGAAAGGCAGCCAAACGACAACTTTGTCCGAAATGTGAATGCCACTGGACATGATGTAAAAATGCAACGATTAAGGGGTACTAAGGGAAATCACAAAATACATACCCGAGAGACAAGCAGGACACTCCCGCTTTTATAATAAGTAAGAGATATATCTATAGTAAGTTGAAAAAGGGAACCATGACAGTGATAGACTTGGAAAGCATGCGGTGTTTAAAAACCATTTTATCCCTAAGACGGATTTAACCAGAATGCCAAGACCTAAGGGTTGATTAATTAAGTGTACTTGGGTGAATCGTGTATCCAAGAATATCAATCAGATAATACGCGGAAGCAATCAACAATCAAAGGACACACGATATCTAGCGTGGAAACGTAACTGGAAAAAAATCACGGGACCTAGTCCAGCCAATCAATGCACTATAAGAACGATTACAAGTTCACACTTATAGTTACCCACCTTATCGAATCTCTCGCTTCTAGATGTCGCTCCTCACGAACTTCTGGTGTGCTCTCCTTGTACGTATCAATCCGTTGATACGGTTCCCAGTACCCTTGATAGAGTGTTGAATCCACAACATCGTTGAATGCCTTCAAGCACTGATCTAGTTCCACCAACGATGTCTTCTCGAAGTAGAAGAAACTCTCTCAGTGCTCCAGAGATGCTTTTTTGAATATAGAAACTCACAATTCTCTCAATGTGAAAGATCTACGGATGTCTAAATGCCCTTCAAGAGCAACCCCTTTGCACTCTATTTATAATAGTATAAGCCTCCTCAAGGTGCAAGTCCAATCTGGTACTAGTTAGGGTTTCAAACAAAGCATGAAACGAAGTTCGCAGTGGTTCTGTCGCCATTGTGTTCGAGCCCTTGAGAGTCCCATTGGAACGCCTCCCGTTCAAACGCCTAGGCTTGCTGTTAAACGCCTGCTGTACATAAGTGCGTAGATATTGAAAAGTTATGTGAAATTGATATATTATGGACCTCGATAGCACTTCTGGTAGATATGGCCTTCCAAAATTTCACCTCTGCGTGCTTCAGTAGTTTGTACTTTAGACAGCAATTACATATGCTAGGCCAAATACAACTAAAACTCAAATACAATCAAAGTGCTTTTGTCTAAGGAATATGCCAATACTAAAAACACTAACACGGTGAATATGGCTGTAGCCGTTTCTGAACAGATGGGCCTGTTTCCATATGTCACTGAATTATTCCTCACTGGTTTTGATAGCATTTGAGCATCACATTCTACCATAGTCCATGTCTTAGGAGCAAATCTCGGTTGGGATGGTGAGTTAATCATAAGATTGATTGAGTGCCGCCCAGGGAAGAAATCTTGTTTCCAAGTTTCTTCCATCCCAAATCCAACATGTTTAGCTGGAGCTAAGCTTGTTTTGCTAGATGCGCTTGTGATTGGGTATGGCTAGCCATGATTGAGATCCATCAAAGAATTTGATGGGAAAAAAGGGAGAGGAGAGAATGGATCCATTTTTTGTTTGAAATGTGCAATGAAAATAATTTAACAAATGATAGTAGGATTGATAATAAAAAGCAGAATGGTCCCTTTGTTAAGAGGTTGGAATAACTGCATTGGGATCAACTTACAAATTTATGAGGTGCTAGTGATCTAGGTGGAATTAAAGGAACTTTAATGGCAAAGAATTTTCTATGCATCAGTACGCAAAGTCCTCGTGTTATAAGAAATATAGTTTAGCGCCCCGCCCGAAATTCACTAGCTTAGGCTGCACATGCTTACCTTACCTTATGCTTATTGCCAAGAAATGCTTGCTGATACCTGATAACTCTGGGACCCTAGAAGTTTTTTTTTTTTTGTAATATACTAATGTGTTTGATATCTGAAGATTATTATCCTTAGTGCATATCTTAATTTATTTGGCCCACAATTATATTTTCTTATGGAGTTGTCTAGAGCTGATATAAAAAGCGGAAAGGGAACTCCTTATTCATAATGGAGATGGTTTTGAGGTTATAAACTGCGTTTGTGTTTACTTTAACATGTAAAGGATGGGAAAAATAGGAATTTTGTGATTGTTTTGAACCATTTCAATGCCCATTTAGCCATGTGTAAACTGACTCGCTAAACACAAATTAAAAAGCTTCTGGAAGTCCAGATACGGTCAATACATCCAGCAACATTGATCACAGAGAAAGGAAAACCATGTCAGCATTTAAAAAAATAAAAAAAAAAAATCTAGAGCAAACATATGATTGTGTATTCAAAATTGTAGCCAAGCATTGATTATTGGTGCTGCACCAAATTCATAGCTGTTTTTTCTGGTACCTTGCTAATGCAGTTTAAACCCTGGAAATTAAAAATGCCAAGGTAGGAATAAGACTTAGAAATTCCATGTTCTGGTTTCTTATTTGGCATTGGGATTCAACAAATTTTTTTTCTGTGTTTCACCTTTTAATGGTGGAATTGATACAACTCCTGTGCAGTTATGCAAGAAGAACACCTTTTCCTTTCCGTTTGAGATTTTCTTATATGTTTTATGGGAAGTGTTTGTGACATCATCTTTTCATATGCAGTATGAAAGCAACGCACGTTTTGTGAGATGGTCAGATGGCAGCCTACAGTTATTGATTGGGAATGAAGTTCTTGACATATCTGTGCAAGATGCCCAACATGATCAAGCACACCTTTTTCTTAGGCACGGAAAGGTGACATTATGCCTTTGTCATGTCTGATTCAGAATTATGTTGGTGTATATATTCTTTAAAGTAGTTTTGGGCACTTGAGGTTTTTTGTTAAGTCTTTCGGTGGAAATGAATGGATCTTGTAGAACCATCAACACATGATCATGTATGCATGGGTACACCCCTCTCTCTCTCTATGCTAATGCAAAAGTGCAAAACAAGAATATTTGTGCATTAGATCACTTTATTCATGGACATATAGTCAATCTTTATATCTTTTACTTTGTGCTGCCCAAATCTATTATCATTTATTAAAGTGCCCGAAGTTGAAGTTGAATTTTTTCAATATAAAAGAAGATGATGTCTTTTGTTTAGTTTTCTCTTAAAATCGTTGTTGGTATTTGTGCATTTGTGCGTGGGGACTTAAAAGGGTAAAGTTTATTTGACTCTAAAGCACGGATCTATTAGTAGTTGCATCATGTATCCATAATGGGTACTGGTACTCCTCAAACACTCATGGATACATGCATAGTTATTAGAATAGGACCGGACTGGCCGGTTCAACCGGTTGAATCGGGAATCGGATCATGAACCGATATAGTTCAATTAATTTACTGAAAATGTATGTGAACCGGATTGAACTGGATGAACTGACTGGTTTTTTAAAAATCGGATAACCAACCGACTGGCTCAACTGAAAAAACGGTTGACTAACTTTGACTTTTTATCTTTTTTTAAAAATTGATATATTTGTAGCTCTCAAGAGTTGAACTTGGGAACTAAGGGCAGAATTAAGCAATACTTACTACTGAACTACTTGATTCTTTGTGTTTTAATTTGTAATATAAATTATATTTAAGGTAAAATATATATAAGAATAATAAAGATACATTTAATTTATAACACCGGTTGAACCAATTGAACCACCGGTTGAACCAGTGAACCGTGAACCAGTAGCCTCACCGCTTTGATGCTCGGTTTGGTTTTGATAACTATGGATACATGTCTCTGATAGTTCAAAAATGTATCTTTGACTAAGAAAATGACTTTTTAACTCAGTGGGGTTGGTTGAGTTGGCAAGGATCGGGCACTTTGTTTACAATGCTTAGGTTCGATTCCTGTTACAAACAGTCCTCTTTGGTAGGCAATTTGTAAGTACCACTGTAAGCCCTTATTAAGGCTGGTGACATGCCCTGACCTTGGAATGAGGTGACCTCCCCTCCACCCTCAATTTTTAAGCACCCAAAAAAAAAAAAAGAAAATGACTTTTTAAAATTTTTTTTTTATAGTTGCTTGGTACTTCGCATACACTCTAGGACATTTATCTGACATGTCTTGAAAATTGATGTAATTGTTAGGAAAAACTTATCAAGAGTTTCATGTATTTGTGTGTATATGTTGATATGTCCTTGTCCGTATCCTATATTTTTTAGAATTTGACATTTTGATTTGTTTGTATTTTGTTGTATCTATATCTTGTATTTGTGTCCCTGCTTCATGGATTTGACTAAAGCATTTGCAAGTTTTTCCCCCTCACAAATTTGTTGGAAGACTAGAATTGAGAGTTTATTCTGATTCCAATGGGAATAGAACACCACAAATTCATGCAATTGGCTAACACCAATTTAAATTGTCTATTTGTGCAGTTTTCTCTTCTGTTTTTGTCATCGGGCTTATGTTGATATATCATTCAGACTGAATGACTCTTTGAAATTATGTCGATTCTTGCACATATTAATGGTAATGTAGACATATCTATTTTTCCCAGCGGATTGACCAATCAAAGAGAGATGTAACGATTAAAAGTAATATCGATTCTTTGGGATCCTAAGTAAGGAGATCTATTCATTGATACAGAAAAAAAAAAAAAAAAATTTGAACGAGGATTGGATTGACGATGAAATAGGAACCTGTGTTGCAAACAATGATTTGATTAATGATGAAGAAATTATGTAGTTTGAATGAGATAGATTTTTCAAATTCAAATTAGTAACTGAGGTTAAACAAAATCAAAGCCTAAAAGGCCTAGTAGGTTTTGAACCTACGACCAATCAATTAATAGCTGACTGCCCTACCACTAAGCTACTGAGGAGCAACAAAAGATTAGATATAGAGGCAGGAAAGTAAAAATGCGAAAAATCAGAATGAATGAAAGGGTATGTCAATATTTTCTGCTACTTCGTCCTACTTGGTATAAATAACTCACTTCTTGGTCTTCGATCTCCTTAGTCACTATGAATGCCCCTATCAGTGCAATTGGGTGTCTATTTATCTACCTTTTGGCTCAAAATGGCAGCAGGTTTGAAAAAGGATCTTAGGGTGTCTATGGTTGTGCACATAAAGGAGGAGCCATATAAGATGAAAATCTCATGTACGGATCAATAATGAATATTCTTTTACTCAAATGACGACCGTAATGGATTTTAGCTCAATTCAAACGAAATTATTCGAAAGCTTTGAAAAACTATTATGAAGCTATGCAACTAGAAATTGATCACTATCTAAAAAGCACCGATACGGACACGGGTACGATACGGACACAGGAGAGTGCGATTATGAAAAAAATAAGGACACAAATACTGTGAGGACACGACAAATATATAGATAAATAAATTGTTTTTTCAAAAGTATACATATCCATTTATGGGAATAGGTGCCTTGCCCACATTCAGCCTAGGCTCGCTACATAGGCTCAACTTTTAATAAAGTTTGTGCCTATCTCCTTTAATTAGGCTCAACTTTTAATAAGACGGCTTTCATCAGAGAACATGGGGGGACGTTTTGAGAGCATATAAGAGCTCTTCAAATAGGTATGTCTTCTTCCTTCACTTCTTCTCCTCTACTTCTTCTTTTTCCTTCACTGCTGTTGCTTCTTCTTCTTCTTCCTTAGCAGCTGCATCTCTTCCTTTTCTTACTTCGCTGGTTCCCTTTTCCTTCCTTCACTGTTGATGCTTACTCATGCTTATTTTTCTTGTTCCTTTACTGCATCTTCTTTTTTTTCATATATGATTTTAATTATCTTTGCTGAAAAATAAAAGAAATGGTCATTTTCTATTTCAAAATGAAGCTTTCTCTTCCCCAAATGTGTCCCTGCTGTGTCCTAACCGTGTCCAAGTCGAATAAGAATAATAAAAAAATAGGACACGCCACATGGCATGTTCAACATGTGTCTAGCCGTGTCCTATGCGTATCTATGTACCTCATGAGTCCAACACTGCTACGGCACCCATCTTGGCGTATCCATGCTTCATAGATCACTATGATCCAAGTTATATACTTTGTAACATAGGCCTTATCTGCACAAGTAACGGAGAACATACGAACGCTTTGAAATATTATTTTCGAGCACTAGAATGAAATCCATTCTTATCACGAGCTTTTAATAATATGGTCGTGATCGTTCATTACATGCAACTATCTCCACTATAGAAGAAAAACGGAAAGAAAGATAAAAACTGCTAGTAAATAACTGAAACAAAAGAAATTTGTAAGAAATCAGAAAAAGGTACGGATGCTTTATTCATCAATAGCTAGAGATGAGTACTATGTGCTAGCGGTAGGAAATTCTTTGGCATCGAATTAGGGTATTCAGATTGGTACGGTAGTGGCCCTTTGGTTGGGTATTGGTGCAACATTAGCTATTGATGAATCCTTAAGTTTGGTCTTTTCTAATTGATTCAACAATCAAGAAAGACATTTTGAATGATTTGAATCAGAGAGGCTTGATCGTACCCCCCTTTTTTATTTTTCATTTTTTATTTGATCAATTTCTTTATGCTTGTTCTTGAAGTATAGAAGTTACAAATAATGAAGAAGTAGTAGATTTAATTATGTAGCAACGTTAAATAAACCAAATTTCATACCTGAATATTTAGTTTGATAACCTGGTGCGGGAGTAGGGGAAAAAAATAAATCCACAATCCACTTAGTTTTAGAATGTTGAGGTTCAAGGGCTCCTTCTCTTTCCCCTTCTTCAAACTCGGATTCATATTTTTCATAGAGGAATCTGAAATGTTAAACATGGGTCTATATATATAATCTTTCATTTTATGAGGATTTGAATATTTCATAGAGAAATTCAATCGTCAAAAAGGAGGATTTGATTGAGTATCGAGGAGTCAAGGAATTTAGTCCAAAATACTAAATGAAAGTAGATTGACACATTGATTCGTCTGGTAACTAGATATGATTCATTTACTAAATTTACTAGATTGGAAATTTATACATTATAGAATGTATCAGGAAATTATTATGCTTCAGTTTTTAATTAAATACATTGAATGAGAAATAGAAATTTTGATAGAGCACGATTTGTGATCTATTGGTAATAGATTGAACTAAAAGCATTTCTATTTAGAGATGAATTCAAATAGAATGGAAGGGAAATGACCTACGAAGTGCACCCGGTAACCAAGGAACAAAATTTTCATTTGTTTCCACCCCGAAACGGCTGAAACATTTCCGTTTCCTAAGAGATCGAAACGAAACACTAGTGGAATAACGAAACACTATTATTACAATCAAAATACACTGAAACACAGAAAAATGCACCAAAGCACAATACTATATACCTAAACAATAAGTTGTATTAATCCAAATTTAAAATTTTTATAAAAGGTGTAAAATTTTTATGTAAAAAATTGTATTTTACTATTTTAATATTTGTTACTTTTGAAATGTTTCCGAAACATTTTCGAAATATTTCCAAAACGTTTCCGTTTCCGAGCCAACCGAAACGACCACTCGAAACGAAATTTTGATCATTGCCTGTAACATCTACAACTATAGAACATAAAAAGCACCATTCCATCCATAATTTATGTACCATTTAACATGAAACAAGATGAACAAAAGTTGAGGATTTAAAACATAACATTTAAGAGGTGTAAATCCACATTGTTTTTATTTAATCATTGGATCCCAAGTTACTTTCTTCAAAATTGCAATGTGATCCATGTGTATCTAAATGATAGACACGTGTGCCCCCCAAGTATCTGAAGCGTATTTAGTTCTAAAAAAACTAGAAAAATAATAGGACATGTTTGGACTTGCGTCCGACGAGTGTCAAGGAGTGCTCGACTAGTTGCGGTATTTGACATTGATACGGCACCTTCTTAGAAATTTTTGTATTTTTAGGAAATGACCAACAGTGGTACGAATTTATATATATATATATATATAAAGAATTTATTTTTATGCTTCTTACTATTAGAAAGTGCCATAAATCTCATAATAAGTACCCTCAACTCTTCTATTTTTCACCTGAAACGAAGAAGAAAGGAGGGAAAAGAAAAAGAAGTTACTAAATCATATCCAATTATGAAAGATTAGAACTCCAGTCATATTATTTATTTTTGAAGGGAGAACAAAGTTATCATTAATATTAGTAATAAAAAAGTAACCAACCTCCTTGCAATGAATGCCTGAAAGATTCACTTCAAGTAATGAATATTATTAAGATTTTTTAGGCTATCAATCCAAGTTGATCTTGTAATAAAAGATCTGCTACATAATGAGTATATTATTTAATAAATGATTCATATTGTTAAGTGTATCCATTCTAAATTTCATTCTAATCAAATAATCTACGGATTGAAGTTTTTCTATTTGGAATCGTGTTGGGTCTAATTCCTGTTATTTTTGTTACTTTGGCTGGATCATTCTTAACTGCATATTACAATACAAACGTGGTGATCAGTTGGACCTTTGATTTGTTAGCATCTTTTATTTTGATGGAATTGATCAATCTTTTTTTCTATCGTTAAGGTGGAGAACTGAATCAAGAATTCTCTTCTTTCATCATCATTGAATCACCTTTGGGCTTTGGATTTATGTAAAACGGTTTTTTTGTGCAAACTTTCTATTTCAACACAATGAAAATGACAGTATACAGGATGGCAGAAAAAGAATACACCAATCTGAAGGATTACACCAATCTGAAGGATCCATACCTGAAAATTAGCTTTTTATGATTCCATCAGTAATAATCCGGCGTAAGGGGTGAAAATCTCATATACTGTTCTGTAATAGAGATGGTATCAGTGATGTTATCACCGACAATGATTATCTAACAGTTTTTCTGCTAAAGCAATCCTTGTTGGCAATGAACTAGGAGGAGTCCTTATTTTCTCCATGCCAATAATGCAGGGAATCCTCCAGTCGCAGGGAAGACTCTTAAGGAAGATGAGGTTTATGCCATCATCCTTGTCATCTAACTCTCATCGATTGTTGACTGCTCTGGTTGATTCACGGCATAAAAAGGTTTACAAGGTCAAGAACTGCTTCACCGCCATTGACCCAGAGAGGGAAAAGGAGCAGAAAGAAAGGGTAAGTTGTTAAAACTCATGGAGTCTTGTGTTAGCATTGTGGATGCACATTTTCATTGTTCTTCTGGTTTTGTAGGCTGAAAGTCAAACAATCAGAGCAAACGAACTTCTTAACAAGAAGAAAGAAAAGGTGAATCGTAAGTACACTCAAAATGTACGCAGGGAGCGCCAGCTGTCACCCGGTTTCTTGGAGGATGCACTGGATGAGGTCTGTATCTGTTTTCTATTTTTGTTGCTTTCTGCTCTATATATATGTGGTTAATAAATTGAACTTCTTGCTCTACTTGTGCTTTTAATGATTAACAGTGAATGCAGGTCATTGTTAACTGTTTTGTGTAAGATTTGTCTTTTTTGTGGGGTTCAATGCAATAGATGTGAATACATTACTAGAGAAGTAAGAGAACCTAATATCGTTCTTTATGTCACTTCTGATCAGGATGACGAGCCAGATCATTACGAATCTCGTCGATCAGCTGCTCGACGTCGCTTTGAGGAAGACTTGGAGATGGAAGCTCGAGCTGAGAAACGTATTATCAATGCTAAGAAGGCATGTCACTTGTACTTTATGAACAAATCACTTTACTTATTTTGTAATTGAGAATATTTACATGTTCTCCTGTTAAAATGAAGATCTCTTTTGGATTATTGGCCACAGGGACAGAAAGACATCCCTCGCAAGTCATCCTTGCTCCCAGTGAAGTCATCTCGGCGTCCAGTCGATTTTTCTGAAAGTGAGAGAGAGGAGTCAGAGTATGAAACTGAGGGGGAGGAAGATGAGAAGTCTCCACAACGTGGAATGGTTGAGGAGCCAGAGCAGGAGGATGAATATGAAGAAGAAGACGATGATGAAGAAGAGGCAGCAGCAAATGAAGCATCAGAAGAGGAGCCTGAGGTATGCAGATATTTACATTTCATTCTAATTGCTTGAGCTTAGCTGCATATGGCAGTAGGAAGCAGGTCTAAAAAGTTTCCCTTTTATTCACACAGCCAATAAAAGTCTAAACGTGGTTTGAAGTTTCCTCTTCTACTCTAGTAAAAAGTTTCCCTTTTGTTCTTGTTTTTTTGTTTCTTATGTGGCTGTGTTTTTTGGTGGTTTTTTTTTCGGGGTTTTTGGTTTTTTTTTTTTTTTTTTTGGGGGGGGGGGGGGGGGGGGGGGGGGGGGGGGGGGGGGGGGGGGGGGGGGGGCATTTTAATGCAGTGTCTTTTGTTGGTCTATGCCATTATAAATTCATCAGATGGTTTACAAATTAAATATGGATATTCATTTAGGAGCCACACCGCAAGGCCAAGGAGTTCAGAGGCAGTCTCAAGCGCAAGGAGATTGAGTCAGATGAGGACTCTCCTCCAAAAAAGACGGCAACCCATCGCCGAATGGCTATTGTTTACGATAGTGACGAGGAATAAAATGTGCTTCCGATGGTAGATGGTAATATATTACAATGTACTCATCTTTATAAAGAAATTTTTGTTGCACGTCACTTGCACCTGTGGTGGAACAGTGCCACACACATGCTATATGGAATCATTATTCGATCAGATCCGAAAGAGAAATCAATCAAAAGTCAGCGGAATGAAAAAGCAGAAGTTAGAAGTTATTGGTACCATACGCTCATTTCACCTTCTAGTTTATAGTGAACTTGAGAAAATCTTCGTACTTTTTGCTTGTTTGATGAATTTGTTGCAAATGCATCAGTTGGGCTGCATTTAATTTACTAATAAAAGAAAGTTATTTGGCTGTAAGCACTTGAAATGAATAATTTTCGGGTGCACACACTTCAGTAACAAAATTTGTCCTCCTTGGAGGGGCATATGGTTGCAGGGGGGAAGTTCTTGCACTCAACCCTTGTGATATCTGAAAGACTTTTGCAACTCAAAAATCTGATAGAACGGAAGCCTCAAAAACACTGACACAGCCAGCACAAGTACATTAATCCAAAGGAATTCAATTGTGAAGAACCTTAGATTTGGTTTATTTTCACTTTTCCTCAGTGATTTCTGATCGTCAACCCTTATGATATCTGAAAGTATTTTGCAACTCAATCTGATACAGAAGGCTCAAATACACTGATACAACCAGCTCAAGTACATTAATCATAAGGGCCTTGTGAGCTTACAATCAATGGAATGGTGGTGGTTGCCGGTACATGTCTAGATCTCCTATGTAGCAGACCATGTCATTGCTACCTCACCATCTCAGTGAATTTTGGATGCAGGTGTCAGCCTTGTGAGGTGACATGTGGAGCAGTAGGACATCTCCCCGTATCATGTTGCTCCCTTCCTAGGTTGAGCCATGCTGGCCAAGGCTAAGGCTAGCATACACTGTGCTTTAATCTCGAGCCTTGGTGATCAGAACCTCCTCTAACATTACTGCCACCCTTTCTCGCTCTCAGGGCTGCCTCATCTCTATCCCCGTCCTCCTCTTGTGGACTTTCACCATCTTAGTGCCTACTTTCTTTGATAGCTCCACAACCTTCTTAGTCACCCTCAACCATCCGCGGCTGGCCCCCCATTCTTGCCTTTTGAAATGCTAAACCCTCCCACAAACTAGACGATATTGAATCTTTCCTTTTTCGATTTGATTGGGATCTGATTTGGTGTGAATGTTTCACACTATTGCCTACACATCTACAGAACAAACATGTTCTTTACAGTTCAATCTCAATTTATTGCGAGAGTCATTTAAGTTTGAACACTCCCACAATAGTTTATGTCCATAGATAAATAGGGCAGATCTTGTTCGTTATTTATTTTGAATCTTAATCTGACGTGAAGTACTTATAAAATACATAATTGAGGTGCTCCTGCTTAAGAAAATGTGAGACTAGCTCTTGCTACTGCTCTTCACAACTTACACACGCATCTTCTTTTTAATGTGCATTCGTTATTTTCATTCAGATCGATTCTTTAGCATCATATCAAGGGATCCTTGTCATGAACAATGGCTTCCAATCATTTCCACTAATCACTCAACCACTCTTAAGAATTCACAATTTTCTTAGCACCATGGAATTCTTGATCAACTATTGAGCTTTAGTATGATTTGGCAAAAATCTTGCAACTCTCTTACATCATTTACATGTAACAAATAATAGGCACTGTACAGAAATAATAAGCACATGCTCGTTACCATATATTTCTGTTGTGGTTACTAAAGCAACTCTGGATTGTGGGAGGAAAATATTGAAAATCAGAACTGGGGAGAAGTGCAGGACCAGAAAGGAACTGGGATGTTAAAGAAGTGCACAACGAAATATCATGGGACCATTACAGAAGTGCATTGAACTTGAACTAGGGATAGGAAACATGGAAGGCATTGTATGAGCATGGTAAATTGACAAATTATAGATATCCAAAATTTCAAATAGCTATAATATACTCATTAGTTACCTTTTTGTGATCTTATGAGCAATTTGTTACTCAGCAGTAACATTCTTATATTTTAGTAATGGAATATATGCTTCGCATAATTCTAGTAGCATGATTCCTGATGTGTGCTGAATGATTGTAAACATTTTGGAACTGTACTTGGGAATAACTAAAAGATGAAGTTGTGATGGTGTGCATTTGTTTCCAATTATTAAAATTTGCTGTAGTTTTGTGCTTTCTACCGTCTGTTTGGTGTTATGTTTCCGGACACCAATATCAAGCGATAAGTGATATCTAAAGTTTCTCACAAAGAATATATTTTCATGTATATATTTTGATTATTAGCTAAAATTATGTAGCTAATTAGCATCAGATTTCTAAACTCCGATGTTTTGAATTTTGCAGGAGAGTGAATCATTAATGTGATCAAACAACCGATAGACGGGGCCTAGCCTTTTGAGTTTCAATTAAGCAAGGCAAGCATCGTGATTCACTCTCCTGGTTATTTCATGAATGTAAGAGTTATTTCATGGATTGCTGGTCTCTGTTTATAGGAAAATAATTGCCCCCGTGTATTTCTCTTAACTATAATGTCCAAGATTTGCTTGTAAAATCCTGTTTAGATTAGTGAATTGAAATTTTTTTATTGGAGGGATAAAATTCAATTTTGTGCCTAGACCATGCTTTCATGATCAAGGCTTTTTCATGTCAAGGTCAACTGGCAAGTTACAAGTGAGGTAACTTCAGTCACTGTGTTCATGTTTTTTTGGCTTCATAGAAGTCTTCAAAGGTGTCATTTGCTTTCAGGAACTGGCTTGTGTTCGGTTCATCCAACTCGAATCCTATTGAGATTGTTAGTGTTAGAGCAATATACTTCCTCTAGCTTCAAATGAATTTCAGCAGGGCACCTTTCATCCGTTGCCTTCTTCCTAAATTGATGAGACAGATCCTCGGAGAGCCATTCTGCATTCTCTGTTGGCTTGGGTTAGTTTGTATGTCTTCATGGTTTGTTTTGGTTTTTTTTTTTACTCGTAACTCTGCAGCTTTTATGGGTTATTTTGCACAAAACCTTTATTTACTTCTCTTTCAATGAGAAAACCCCCCTAGGCTTGCTCGGTTTGTATGAATGTTTTTCCTCAACTGCCACTGTCAGGTATCTGATTCAGTAAGTTTTAGAGATCAAAAGGGGAAAAAAAAAATTTATTGTGCGTATTTGCATAAACCTTTCCATCTAGATGCTCTCCAACCTCTTCTACTTGCTTATTACACCACTGCACCTTATGCAATTAACTTGTTTGTAAACAGTTTGGTCTTTTAGCTTGCTTAGGAACTTGTTCAAGGTTTCATAGATAGAATCAATAATAGATAGACAAGAGATGGACAAATGATACGTGTATATATGTATATATCATTTAGATGTCTATGTATCCTTTATCATCTCCCGATTCTTTTTTATATCGTTATTTCTGCTCCCAGATGAATTATAAGCCTAGGGTTAGAACTGAGATTTATGGTAGGTGTGATAGAATTTTGCCATGTGATTTCTCAGCTAGCAGAGGGTGAGCTCCGTTTGCAGCCTGCTCACCAAGTCCGGGGTTTGATCTCCAATCACCAACTAACCCGGCATATATACTTACTGACTGACAGGATAATATAAAGCTGATCGCGACTGAGAAATATTTAGCAAGCTTTTTGAATTATGTAACATATAATGTGGTGCTAACCATTTCGCTTCTTTGTACAGATCCAGGTGAGTCATTCTGGTTCAGATAGTGGCTTCATGCACACTATTAACAACTTTTAAAAACAATTATGTGAGGATGAGCTTAAAGAATTAATGGCAGAGCTCTCAGTTTTTTGAATGATTTTATTTGAACATTTTCATACAATGAAGATGAAAGTGGCATCTGGCTGTGCACACAAGGCATGGTTAATTTTCCAAACATAGGTGTTATTTTTCCTTTATTCTCAATTTGGGTGTTGATTTAAATTAATTGAACATCTTAGGTTGAGCGTCATTTGAAAAGGTGTTTTTAATAAAAATGCTTTTTGAAAAGACATTTTTATGTTGTATTTCTTTCAAATAAATAAGGAAAAAAATAAAAGAAAATACGAAGTTATATATACCACCTAAAAATGCCATTTGAAATAGTATTTTTTTCAAAACAACGTTATTTCAAATAGCGTTTTTTCATCGAGAAAAAATGCCATTTGAAATGGCGTTTATATTAGGAAATTACCTCCCCTCTCTCTTTATGAAGTAGTTGAACTTAATTTGCATAATTTTCAAATCGGGAAACCAATTGACGTGCCGTGAACGTTTACACGTCACGTGTGTCACATCGGTGTCTATCGTAAGTTTTGTACTCTTTAGACCTTTCCTTCTCATCTTGGTATCCTAATGGACGAGTTGGCCTACTTTCAAAAATTTAAGTTTTGAAATTCTAAAATTTTGCGTAACTTTCAAATCGAGAAACCGATTGACATGTCGTTAACTCTTACACGTCACTCATGTCATACCGGTGCCTTTTGTTGAGTTTTGCACTCTTTGGACCCTTATTTTCCATTTTGGTACCCCAACGGTCAAGTTGACTTACCTTAAAAAATTTAAGTTTTGAAATTCTAAATAATTGAATAACTTTCAAATTGGGAAATTGATTGGCGTGCCGTCAACTCATACACGTCACTCATGTCACACCGGTGCCTTCCATTAAGTTTTGCACTCTTTGGACCATTCCTCCTCATTTCGGGATCCTAACGGCTGAGTTGGCCTACCTTTGAAAACTTAAGTTTCGAAATTTTAAAATTTTGCATAATTTTTAAATTGGAATTGACGTGCCGTCAATTTCTACATGTGACTCGTGTTACACCGATGCATCTCGTCGAGTTTCGCACTTCCGGACCCTTTCTTCCCATTTCGGTATCACAACGGCCGAGTTGGCCTATCACTGAAAACCTAAGTTTTGAAATTTTAAAACATTGTATAACTTCTAAATCGGAAAACCAATTGACATGTCGTCAACTCCCACAGTCCCTCATGTCACACCAGTGGTTCCCGTCAAGTTTCGCACTCCCTGAACTCTTCCTCCTTATTTTGGGACCCCAACGGCCGAGTTGGCTTACCTCCGAAAACTTAAGTTTTGAAATTTTAAAATTTTGTATAACTTCCAAATCGGGAAACTAATTGACGTGTTGTCAACTTCCACACATGACTCGTGTCATACCGATGCCTCCCGTCGAGTTTCATACTTCTCGGACCTTTCCTCTCCATTTCAGTATCCAACGACTGAGTTGGCCTACATCCCAAAACTAAGTTTTGAAATTCTAAAATTTTGCATAACTTTCAAATTGGGAAACCGATTGACGTATAGTCAACTCCCACACATGACTCGTGTCACACCGGTACCTCCCGTCGAGTTTTGCACTTCCCGGGCCCTTCCTCCTTATTTTGGTACCCCAACAGTTGAGCTGGCTTATCTCTGAAAGCCTAAATTTTGAAATTCTAAAATATTGCATGACTTTTAAATCGGGAAATCGATTGACGTGCCATCAACTCCCACATGTCACTCATGTCACACTGGTAACTTCTTATATACTAGGACTTCTCCAATTCTAAAACATTGCAGGTCACTATATCTCGAAGGGAGATTCAAGATTGTTTGCAATGTCATGTCGTCATTGACCAACAACTTCTTATATACTAAAACTTCTCCAATTCGTCGATAAGGGTATCTACATATGAAGTTTATATTCACTTGTTTTCCATACCCAGCTATCATAGGCATGATCATTTCTCGTAACCTAGCAAGTGAGATTTCTAGTTCTACATCATAGCAACTGCTAGCCTCTATATCATAAGTTATGCATTCTCGGCGATCTTTTACTATCTTTTCCTCCAATAAAATATTATCATCGTTGTTATTACTTAGCTGTGTCTATCATCAAACACATATATTAGAAGGTATTAACGAAAATAAATATTAAAAATTACCTGGTTCAGTTCTAGCACCCCACCACCTTTCCCCCACCCCAAAATAACAACAATAATAACAAAAATAAATATTGTATCAAAGATCAAATCTTTTCATGTCATTTTGTGTCTTGGGTCTTTTAAAAAGTCATTTCTATAAGGCTTGTTGAAAAGTTTTTAATTTCTCATTCGCTTGTGCATCTATTCTTTCATTTGCTAGATTCTCTTAAATTTTCTAAAAAGATTTTTTTAGTGATAAACTTACAAATAACCCTTAATAAATTAAAATTTGCAAATTAACCCTTGTTATAAAGATTATCACATTTCTTAATATTTCACACTTTATTTTTCTCTCTTTGATAAATGAAAATTTGATATTTGCAAAGTAAAGGTTTTTTTAAATAATTAAAAAAAAATAATAACGTTGCACCATTCTACTTTGTTTGAGTAAACTAGTAATTAGCTCTAACTAGTAAATGGCATCAACTTCTTGTAGGTGCCAAATCAATGGCATCAACTTCTTGTAAGTGCTGAATCAATGAAATCCTAGTGGTCTATTGTAATAAATTACAAGAGACGATAGCTTAAACATAAGTATTTTCCTAGATATCTTTGTAGATTAATCAACCTGTCAGATCTATTTTATTACAGAATTAGATGCCTATCTATGTATGTAGTTGTATCTCTGAGTTTTTGTACTTAATGTTATCATGCAAAGTGGCATATTACTTACAGCTAAGAAGCATTCATTTATAATTTTACATGTTTTCTAAAGCATATTCATTGATTCCACAATTCAGAGTCTAATGTTCATACCAAAAAAAAAAAATTGGCAGCATAATGAATTTTACTGGAGCATGAGTTGTAACCATATATTTTCAGTAGTTATAGGGATCAGCAGTTCATCATTATGCTACTATGTTCTTTGATAACTCTACATATCCATATTTTAACCTTTTTTTGGCTATCAAAGGGCCATATATCTCTTTTAAACATTTTTGGTTTAGAATTATCAATTTTTTGAAAAGCTTTTCTTCAGATATTTTCTTTGTATTCTTTTCAGGTTCTCTCTCATCAAACATAAAGTCGGTTTTTCCAGTTTGCATTCTTATTTAAGTTCATTGAGTAATGATGCATGTCTCCAGACTATACTTAATGCATCAAGGAAACTCGGTGACCTAGCAATCCACGACGCAAAGTACAACTAATTTTAGAACATTATTTAAGCACACCAGACCCATTAAATTTAACCTTAAAAAAAATTAGCACAAACTAGCCCATTATAGCAGCCCCACTACGGTTTGAGTTAAAATATTTGCCAATAAATATACGAATGAACAATATATATATGTATGCATATATATGTATGTATGCATTTATACACAGAAAGATAAGTACCTTGAATGAAGAGTGACACAGAATCTCATGATCTTGAGTGATAGAAAAACTCACGAGTGAGAGTGATATCAGAAGGGAGGGGGAGGGAGCTTTCTTTCTTAGTTCTGTCGAGTGAGAGAGGTGAGAGTGAGATCAGAAGGGAGAAGGAGGGAGTTCTGCTAATTGAGAGAGAATGAGAAGGAGGGAGTTCTGAGATGGCGAGAGTGTGAGAGTGTGAGAGGGAGTTCTAAAATGGCGAGAGTGAGAGAGAACGACGCGAAGTTAGGGTTTTAATTCTAGTCAAAAATGCTATTTTAAATGGCGTTTTAACTCGGAAAAAACACTATTTAATTAGCGTTTTTTAAAGGTTAAAAACACATTCTGAAATAGCATTTTTAAGTGGCAAATATGTGTATACTTCATATTTTTTTGAAGTGTATTTCCTTTCCTTTTTTACTTGTTATTTTGTAGAGCAAAAATACTTAAAAAAAATGCCATTTGAAAATGTGTTTTAGTAAAAAAAAACGCCATTTTAAAAAACGCTCAACTTAAAATGCTGAATAAACTTCAATCAATACTCAAGTTAGGAATAAAGTTCAAAATAAAAATTTGTCAGGAAAATTAGCCCACAAGGCATGCGATCAGAAGCTTACTGTAGCTTAGGGAAAATAGCTTTTCTTTCTTTTTTTTTTGCTTTTGGCTGTAGTTTATGATTTTTGTTTCTCTTTATAGCCCTTAGGTTAAAAATTAATACAGAAAGCCAGAAGTCAGGTAAAAAGCTATATTCTAAACCGGGTCTTTTTTTTTTTTTTTTGGGGAAAAGATTAAAAAATCTAGTTAAATAAAATTATTGCAATTAATTATTATTTTTTTGGGTTAAAAGAAATGTTATGACGTGTTTGTGGTATGGGCATTGCATAACATATGATTTGATCTGACTAAAATAATCTTATTCTTACGAGTATGGTGTGTTTTAAATTTTTTTTTTTTTATCAACACATGACTAAAATAATCTAAAAGATTCTGGACATTTTGATCTAACTAAAATGATCTCATTCTTGGGTGTGTTTTAACTTTCTATTCGTGCCTAATTCTCATTGCATTTCCTATTACAATGAAGCTTTACTCATTTCTTGATGGCAAGATCCCAGTAACCTTGAAACGATGCTTTGCTAAATACGTGATAAGATCTTGGATTTATCACAAGAATACAAGTGACAAGTTTGGCCAAAGATCGAGTGGTTCGTTCAGCAGGTAAGAATTTGAATTTTCTCGCTCAATGCTTGTGGCTAAACATACGCCCAAAGCATGATCTAAGCTTTAGTCCTGATGTAGGTGCGGTGAGATCTCCCGCTGATGGCTCCGTGATGTTGAGGGACAATACTCTTTGGTAGATGTGCGGAGTAGTCTTTCTATATATTCATTTCTAGTATAAAATTTAAAAAATAAAAACTATAAGTTTGGCCATATGCCATTAGTGAAACATGGGAAGAGTATTGTAGTAATTGGGATACTTTATCGGACAATGGATTTCAAAATTAGTTCTTATATGAGAGGGTTATCTTAAGTGGTTACTGACTCCCCCATTGTGCACTAGCCCACGGGTTTGACTTACCCTGTCAATATTAATTTCTCATTAACCGATTACTCATATGCCATATTTCTTAATCATAAAAAACAAATTGAAAGGATTTTTTTTATTGATATTATCATACATCATTTTCTTTATACACTTTTTTTATGTGATCCAATTTGTTACCTTTCATATACTACATAAACTACAAATTAATGAAGAAGAAAGTAAAATAATATGCTCACCAAATTAAAAATTGATCATTAGACCATCGCCATGTTCTCGAGGAACAGCTCACATTCCAACTTGAATAGAACGTAGGGTTGAAATCAGAGTTTTGGATTGAGGAGGTGACTACCTCTTAGGCGGAGTTAGAGGACTATTTGCAATAGTATGAGATAATCTCATAGTTAACTATCCTAACACACCACAACAAAATGGTGTAATAAAAAGAAAAAACAAGACGAATTACTCTTGACTTTAGTTTTGGGGATATCTAGAGAGAGAACTTGGCCAAATTCAAGTTGCTTTCCACCACATCTAAAAGTTGTGAAGAGGGCAAATACCTAGTCTGCAGCATCTCAAAATATAAAAGTTTCCTTGAGTGTTTATCCTGCTTTATTAAGTAACTCTTATGTGCACTTACAAATTCAAATGCAGCCTTAATTAGTAAATCTTTTACTATGACCTAAAGATATAAGAATTCTAAGATCTCTATATGGATTTTAGGAGGAGATTTAAGTAGTAGGATTCATTAATATTTGTTGGACAAAAAAGCCTCAAAACAAAGGTTCATACAGGTTAATAGTGTGTTTTTATTTTTTTTATTTTTATTCTTTTGTTATTTAATCTCCTCAATTTCTGCTCTAGACGCCAAATGTTATTAGTACATATGAAAGTGTGATTGGTATATAAGGAGTGTCACCGAATTTCATTTTTTGTGGTGACCAAATATCACTTATTGAGTTATTGTGACTGAATCCTATTTTTAGCAAAAGAACATGTCTGAACGCATTATCAATTCTGTTCCCTCTTTAAAAATTAATTATCCCAAAGTAAAAAAAAAAAAATGCTTTTGAGATGAAGTAAAATTTGTGTGTTAAAGACAAATAAGATTTTACTTTTACAAAATAAAAAGAACAAAAAAATTTGAGCCAAGAATTTCAGAGTGCGACACAACCTCTTGAATGGATATTGCGAATAGACTTGTTTAGTTCAATCTACTCTAGGTTCTCACTTTTTGGTGATGTAAAGAAGTTGCATAGTTGCTTAAAAATTTATTAAACTTAAAAAATGTATTTAAGTTTCACTTATTTATTTTTTAAATTGACTTCAAATAATTTTTAATCCAATTCATCATAAGCTAAGTTTTAGAAGTTTGATTTTTAACACAAGAAAATTTTGCTTTAACGAAATAAAAAGAACAAAAGAAGTTTGAGCCACAATAATTCAGTGTGAGACACAACATCTTGAATGGGTAGTGGGAATAGAATTGTTTAGTTCAAAGATCAATCTACTCTAAATTCTCAGTTTTTAGTGTGTAAACTAGTTAAACGGTGGCTTAAAAACTTATTTAGTATAAAAATGTATTCAAGTTTAACTTGTTTATTTTTTAAACAAATTTTAAAATTTCAAATAAATTTTAATTGAATAAATCATGAGTTGAGTTTAAGTAAATTGGTTTATTTTATGATCTTACTTTCAACTTTTCAAATAATATATGTATATACATATATCTTTAAAAAAGAGGAGGAGAAAAAATTACTAGTAAAAGAAAGAAATAAATTAAAATATTAAAATAAAAACAAGAAAAATGGGGTTTCTTGAAGTAGTCTGAAGTTGGAGGAGAGAGAGTCCGGTAGTTTCTGGACGAACCTTCCAAAATCCAGATGTCTCTCTAATGAACAAATGGCTTTCTCTCTCTTTCTCTCTCTTTCTCTCGCTCTCTGCATTATCAAGACACACAACGCTGATAACAAGAGCAACAGTAAAGATTACAATCAGAAGAATTTTCCAAAGCCAATACAGTGATCACACAGCCAGCAATCCATCAAGTCTCAGCGCTCCCCGTTCTTCATATTCGCCAGAAGGTAAGTAAAAGAACTCTCTCTCTCTCTCTAAAAATATATTATATACATATATATGCATGTTTCTATATAATGGACTTCTCTTATGAAGATTGTCGGTTCTCTGGCTTTGGGTTTCATGGTAATATAAATACGATTTTTCGTTATCTTCTTCTTGTTTTACGAATTTTTGTTTTAGAACTGAAGTGGGTGAGAGCCTTTTGGTGGTTTTGATGGGCGTTTACACCTGTTCCAACACAAGTAGGGCTGTTCTGTTTTTCAGTACTTCACCAAAATCCTCTTGAACTCTTGTTCCTTAGTGGTTTTGATCTTTGGACTGAATTGGGTTTGTGACATTGGTGCTAGTTTTGAATGTTGAGTTCAATTTTTTTGGCCCTGATGTCATTCTCTCGAGCATTGGCCATTTGGTACTCTGGTTCTGTTAATTGACTTCTGTTCATTCTAATATTAATTTGTATTACGATTTTCTTTAATTTTTGAGTTGATAATATCAGATACGAAAACCGGAATTATGGCCATCTTTTTGATTCTCTATTTCTTATTCCATGTTTTTTTTTTTTTTCTTTGCTGTGTTTAGAATTTGGATTTATTAAAAAAGCAAATGAGAAGGTGAGGAAAAAGAGAACAAAATGAAAGAGAATTTTTGTTCTATTTTTCTTCACTTTTTTTTTTTCATTGCCAAATTCTTAATTTAAATACAGCATTAGTACTTTTTCGCTTTTGTTTTGACATTAATTCCAATCGTGGAACTGAACCGGCTGCCTAATTGATTTTGTTCATTGCCGTTTCATGGAATTCTATATGTTTTATTTTTGTTATTTGGATTGATGGCCATCTTGTGATCTTAGAACTGAATTGGGCGATGCCATGTATGGTACTGAATTATGTTTTCATTACAGTTTTTTTGGTTGCAGGCTTAAATATCAGCCATGAATCCTGATAAGTTCACCCACAAGACAAACGTGGCCCTTGTCGGGGCTCATGAACTGGCTATGAACGCCGGACATCTTGGTGTTAGAATTCAGGATCGAGCTCTTGTGGTTGCTGCACAGCTATCAGCTCGATATATAACTGGTATGTAGAAATAATTGTTTCCAGTTTGGTTGTGTTGTTCTTTATTATTCGGGGTCCCAAGTTTTTGAATTTTGAATGCTGATAAATTTACAGTCATGAGTTTAATTCATTGTTATAACTCTAGATACTTATTCATATGCATCTTCTGTTTTCTATTCAGCGCGTCATCTGCCAGACAAGGCAATTGACCTAGTTGATGAAGCTTGTGCAAATGTCAGGGTCCAGCTTGATAGTCAACCTGAAGAGATTGATAATCTCGAAAGGAAAAAACTTCAATTAGAAGTTGAACTTCATGCTCTTGAAAAGGAGAAAGACAAAGCTAGTATAGCTCGCCTTGTTGAAGTGAGTATCTTGTCAGTATAGTATGTTTAGGACTTGATGGTAATTGTCTTTTCCATGTTGAACTGAAATTTCAACCACTGTTTTCAGGTAAAAAAAGAGCTTGATGATTCGGGACAAACTTCAGCCTTTGATGATGAAGTACAGAAAGGAGAAGGAAAGGATTGACGAGCTTTGAAGACTCAAACAGAAGCGCGAGGAGCTCCTGATTACATTACAGGAAGCTGAAAGGAGATACGATTTAGCTAGAGTTGCAGACTTGAAATATGGTGCAATCCAAGAAGTTGAGGCTGCAATAGCAAGGCTCGAAGGGAACGCAGAAGAAAATGTAATGCTGACAGAGACCGTTGGACCATAACAAATTTCAGAAGTTGTGAGTCGCTGGACTGGCATACCTGTGACGAGACTTGGCCAGAACGAGAAAGAGAGGTTGATTGGCCTTACTGACAGGTTGCATGAAAGTGTGGTGGGACAAGATCAATCAGTCATTGCTGTTGCTGAAGCTGTGTTGAGGTCAAGGGCCGGGCTAGGAAGGCCGCAACAGCCAACTGGTTCGCAGGGCCGGCTCAATACCTTAGGCGATTGAGGCAATCGCCTAAGACTCCTAATTTGTTAAGCCCCAATTTTTTAAAATATGTATATTATATATATTGTGTAAAATAATTATTATATATTTTCTTTTGTAAAAGTCTAGATGAGAAGAAAAAAAAAGGCCTAAAATCAAATACATTAATTAACTTTAAAAATTGCTTAGCAAAAACAAATTTAATGAGAAATTAAATACTTATCTAATTATCACTTTTTCAAGAAAAGGTAGATAAAAGGTCTCTACCTTAAACGGTTGTTTCTCTATGTAAAGTAGTTTAGAAGAAGTTATAATCCTACCAAACTCTCTCTCTCTCTCTCTCTCTCTTCTCTCTATCGCTCTATCTCTCTCTCTCTAAACCCTGGAGAATCAATTTCATACTCATCTAGTATAATAATGTATTAGTATTGTGGTAATTTTTGTTTTACGTATTTGTTTTTTGTTTAGTATCTTTCTCTATTTTATTTCCTTATTTTTATTAGCAAAAATATACTCATCCAGTTACAATATTGATTGTTTTTTGTAGAAATTGTATCAAACTCAAGCTCTCATATTTATCTATAATTTTTATTGTTAACTGTCGTAAACCAAGTTCCATTGTTCTACACTTCTAGTTTTCTAATATTGTTTATTTTTTTGTGATAAAGAGTTTGTTTTATACTATAACTAGTAAATATGTCTACTAGAAAATATGAATTTGGATACGCAAAACTTCCAAAAAAAAAAAAAGAAAAGAAAAATTAAAACTAATAGAGGATGATAGTTTGAAAAAATATTATCTTAATCTCGAATGTAACCTAAAATATTACATTTTTTCTGACATTGATGGTTTAGAGTTGTTTTTGGAGTTGAAAATTCTAAAAAAAATTTTATAAATAGAAACGTATTAAATTAGATAAAAAGATTAGATTTCTTTCTGAATGCATGTATTGCTTATAGGATATTATTAACTATACCAGTAACAATTGCTTCTGCAAAAAGAAGTTTTTCAAAGTTAAAATTGATAAAGTCCTACTTAAGATCGACTTTGTCACAAAAAAAAAAAAAAAAAAAACTGGATTAGTTGTATTATCAATTGAAAAGGACATGTTAGTAAATCTTAAATATAACGACTTAATTAATAAATTTGTATCTCAAAAGGTAAGAAAAATAAATTTAAAATAACAATATGTCAATAATATTAAAAATTTTAGAGGCCTTGTTTAAATATTTCGCCTTAGGCTCCCCATAGTCTTGAGCCGGCCCTGCTGGTTCGTTCCTCTTCTTGCGTCCGACGGGTGTTGGAAAGACTGAGCTTGCTAAGGCTCTTGCGGAACAACTGTTTGACAATGAAAAACTGTTGATTCGGATTGACATGTCTGAGCATATGGAGCAGCACTCGGTTGCCCGATTAATTGGAGCTCCACTTGGGTAAGTGCATTGTGTTCAACCTTCTTTCTTTATTCTTCATTACTAGAAAGTACGGACACGAACACGATGATATGATGATTTTAAAAAAGTACAGGGCACAAACATGGCAAGGACACGACAAAAATATACATATTTTTGTATTGTATATATATATCATATATAGAAATACTTTACTCGAAGATAATGAAAAAATGTCAGATAATACTAATTAAAATTAAAAATTATATATTCCATAATGTATCTCATGTATTTCAAACATGTTACGTATTTTATATGTGTCCAAGTGAAGGACGCATGACAGGCATCCCAAGTGTCTAAAGTATATCCGGTTCTAAAAAATTAATAAAATAATAGGACACAATTGGACGTGTGTCAGGCACGAGTCGGGGAATGTCCGTGCTCCTTAGCTTCATGATATAGGAGATTACAAGGATGATTACTTACGGCTGTATGCTGATGATTTCAGCTATGTTGGGCATGGGGAAGGTGGGCAACTCACAGAAGCTGTGAGGAGGAGGCAATATAGTGTCGTTCTATTTGATGAAGTAGAGAAAGCACATCCAACTGTTTACAATACCTTGCTTCAAGTTTTGGATGATGGAAGGTTGACAGATGGCCAAGGCCACACGGTTGACTTTACCAACACAGTGATCATTCTGACTTCAAACCTTGGAGCCGAATATCTCTTGAAAGGAATAATGGGCAAGTGTACAATGGACAGTGCTCGGGAATTGGTGATGCAAGAGGTAAACTAGCAATACCATGGAAATTTCGTATTCTGAATTGTGTTTTGAATCAGACTATAACTTGGATTTTGACACATGAAAGGTGAGGAAGCATTTCAAGCCTGAGTTGCTCAATCGGCTGGATGAGATTGTGGTATTTGATCCTCTTTCTCACGAGCAATTGAGGAAGGTTGCCAGGCTTCAATTGAAGGATGTTGCAAGCCGCCTTGCGGAGAGGGGTATTGCCTTAGTTGTGACTGAAGCTTGGATGTCATACTAGTGGAGAGTTATGACCCTGTAAGTATTATAATTTCTTTAAGGTTTATATGTTTCGTTACTTTCATTTGCATTGGTACTAAATTGTTATGATGCTTCCTTCCAGGTTTATGGTGCAAGACCTATTAGGAGATGGCTGGAGAAGAGGGTGGTCACTGAGTTATCAAAAATGCTCGCGCGGGAGGAGATTGATGAAAATTCAACTGTTTATATAGATGCTGCATATAATGGGAAGGACTTAACGTATCGGGTTGAAAAGAATGGGGGAATTGTGAATGCTGCTACTGGGCAAAAGTCAGACATACTTATTCAAGTCCGTAATGGGCCAAGGAGTGATGCTGCTCAGGCTGTGAAGAAGATAAAGATTGAAGAAATACATGAGGACGATGAGATGGATGAGAATAAATTGATAGTTGAGCAGACATGAAAATATGGGTAGAAATGTTGGGATGGTTCTCAAAACTGAAGAAGATGGTTTGTATTGCAGTTTTTTTGGTTTTTGATTGTATGTTTTAATATTTCCAAAGGGGAGTTTTTGCCCTCTTGTGAACTAGCTTGTCATCTGATATATCTACACAATGGAAAAGAGGAGTCTAATGAGTACCATTATGGATGTCTGTTTTTATACAATTTTATCTATATAGCTTGCAAAGTTAAAGGTTGCGTGTGGGTTTTGTGTGTAGAATTTTGTCCCATATAGAAAGTTTATAGAACTTTCTTTAATTTTATAAAGCTTTAGACACTTTACTAAGCTAACTTGAAATAGAGATGTTTTGGGTGATAATCTTGTGATTTGTATTCATGCACGTGTGGTACGTGGTTGTGATTATTTTTCTTTTGAAATTTTGGTTTAATAGTCATAACTGTTCAATCTAAACTAATATGAATGATTTTTTTGAAAAGACATTTTTGCACTCATCATAGTCTCTAAAACTAGTTATGGGATAGAAAAATAAAATACTGATTTTTTGTTCTGTGTTTGAAGTTTTAAGTCTTAATACATTTCTGTTTTTCAAAAAAGTTCTAAAAAAAGTCTTCAGAGATCATTGTTTGCAAATCAGTGCGTCTTTTTATTGTATTTTAGAAGTAATTTGCCTATAATTCTACAATAACACAGTAGGGACAAATATGAAGCCGCATTATTCTAGTACTATTTCTAAGTTTTCCGAACACTAATGTTATTCCAGACCTAGAATCCCAAGCAGCAAATTAATGACCGTCTCTTGTATCTGCTCAGATTTGCAGAATCATTCTTGAAAATTCAGAAGACAACCCCTTGACTTTTGGCACTATAAGAACCTTAACGGGTGAATGCAGAGAACTTATTACAGGAAACAGAAAATGCCAGGTTAACTAATAAGAAGGTAGTTGAGTTTGCTTTGACAGCTTGATTTAAAATTTTATTCTTTTTTTAATGGTTGCGTGTTTTAACTAGTTATAAAAATTAGATATTGTTAAAAAGAGGTTGAATATCGCTTGCACTTTAATGTAGCTGCAGTAATGGGCTCGCACTTTCTTAATTATTGACTATGGTTTAAACCGAACACTTTATTATGGGTGAGAACTCTTATGGTTACGTCCAAGGGAATTAATACGCTGGTCATCTCTTTTCACCTTTTTACTCCGGCCAAAAAAACAAAAAAAAATGCTAGGTTATATAAATTAAACAAAAAGTTCATAAAAAAAAATATATTAAGAACCTTAAAAATAGTAACATTTTTATTTTTCCGGTTACACTTCTTTTGCGACGAAGGACGAAGCCAAAAATTTGTTTTACAGAGCAAGCCAATCACCGAAAGCAATAATGGCAAACAAGTTTGACAAATATTAGAGAAGATATATAAGAAAAACACAAACAAAATAATTTTCTTGAAACATGAGTTTTGTCATTTAAAGAACGAGTTTTAAAATATATTTTTTAAAAAATGAGTACGTAATTTTTTTTATTAAAATATTTATGTGAACTATCACATTAATTTTTTATTAAAATATTAAGAATCTTTGTTGGAAAAATAAAAGGAAAGATATTTAACTCAAAATGAACAATCTATATATCTTACCCATTAAACTTCAAAATTCAGGACTGAAGCCTCAGACTACAGCATGCAGTGTAAATAAGAAATAATAATTAAGAAACAGGAAGCAGATGGTATGTAATTACATCTAAACTCCACATGTTAAACTCTATATAACTTAAGAACAATAGAAGGATTGCGCGTGTGGAAACATGTGAGTGTAGGTTTTTCTTTTCTTTTGTTTGGCTGATGGGCTCCTAGTGTTTTCTTGATAGCTTAAACTTCTTGCACATAATATTGGTGCTTAAGCTGATAAATGAATCTGCTGAGCCCTTGCAGATATATTCCTTTTGAAGTGTCGCCCTATCAAAGGCATAACAATGAAGTTAACTATGATTGTACTTTATTAGAAAATAATTCATGATTATAATAACACTATAAATTGTAAAACTGTTTAAAAACCTTACAAACATGTAGTACCAATACAAACATGCCTCCGCCAATCGAATCTTCCAACTCAGCCTCCTCTTGCTTCTCAATCACTTTTGCTCACAACCTAGCATGAACCTTCTGCTTCTTCAACCTATAAATTATGTATACAAACTCGAAATTAAAGTACTCAGAAAAGTGAAAGAGAAGGGAGGAAAAAATTATCTGAGTTTGCCAGAAGTTGTTAATAACTACATATTATGCAGGCAGGGACGAAAAAAAAAATGCTAATAAATAAATAAATAAATAAATATATATATATATATATATATATAAATTTAAAACATGTGTGGCATCTACCTAACACCAAACCCCAATGACATATCTTGTGAACTAAAAGTTCTCAATTTACCAAACTACTAACACCTACCCCAAACTCCTACTTAAAACAAAACAAAATCACAAAACACAAGGGAAAAGGAGAGTTAACACAAAGCACATTATGACGTTTAGTTAATAGCTAGATTTTTGTATTTCATGCTGCAAGTAAACTCCAAACAACACAATTTGAACTCAGCATTTTTTTTTTTTTGGTTGCGGTGGCTCATTTGTCCTATTGAAAATTACATATGAAGGGAAAGCTGCTGTGTGGTTGAAGGCAAAGCTGTAGTAGCAGAGAGAGAAAAAAAGAATAAGAGAGAGGGGGAAAATAAAGGTGGTGGATGGCATAATGGGATCCCACTATTTTTTTAGAGAGACAAAAGTTTACCATTGGGGTTTAGTGTTTTAGAGAGAGAAGATGATGAAGAAGAGAGAGAGAAAAGATAGAAAACCAAAGCATAGTGGCCAATCAAACTGTAACACATAATGACATGTCATTATTGATAACATTTTAAAATTCTAAGAATCATGCATTGAGAGTTTGGTAGATAAGAAATTTGCTATTTATGATAGTATAAATAAAGAAATTTGCATATGCCCTAATAACTGAAAATAAAAAATATTATATTTATTTCTAAATTCTTGCATCAGGCTTACTCAACTGCTCTCGACGACATATCACATTTTGAAACTATTGCATTATTAATGGTCGGGAATACATATTTCTCAATAAAAATAATCGAGTTCCCTTAATCTCTCATGTTTTAACCGAACTTTTTTCTCTTAATGAAGTACAAGAACCGACTGGTTGAAATTTTAACCAAAAAAATGAAGAAAAAACTCCCCGTTTATCGATTTTGGCATTTTTAAATCCGTCATCTTATATATAAGAAAGTAAGAATTTTAATTGATTATGTATTTTCTTTTAAAATTCTGGTCTTGTTAGATAAAATGGCAAGTTAATGCTACAACATGTTTTCTTCTCTTTTGTTTTTTGAAAATTCTACAATATGTTGAAGAGTCAAAAGTTATGTGCCATTTGAGGTCTGGCATTATTTCCTATTGGAAGTCTCATATTTAAAATTTTTTTTTATTAAATTATGGATAAGAGTGACCGCATAACATGTTAGGTAGTTATCTATATAATAAAATACAACTTGTTTTAAAAATGTCTCTCTCGTATTTGTATTCGACAGTTCACATTTTGTTTTGTATTGTATTTAATGGTTAACATTAATTCAATCTTTTATCTCAAACTTAAATTCCGCCTAAATCCAAATTCCGCTCAACAAAAAAATTTTGAAAATTTCAAATTTCAAATGGTGTATTGATTCGTGTGTGAATGGGTGTGCCAGCAAAGCATTAAATGCTTTTTTATAAAATTCTCTCTCTCTCATTGAGGCACTCACTTCTCTCTAAGCCATTAAGTGACTACACAGTACACACTCACTTTAAATGGCCGAAGAGTAGCCCTCTACCAGTTCGCCCTGTCTTTCACCAACTTTCTTCTCTCTAAACTCCTCCCTTTCTCTCTCTAAAAACAGACTCAAATTCACTCTTTTTCTTTTTTCGTCTCCTCCCCCGTACCTAGATGGGTTATACACAGTCAGACCACCATCCGCACAGCTCACTTTTTATAGTATATTTTCTTAAAATTTTGAATACTCACAAGCTAGATATGAGATTTTAATGGTCAGATTTAGTGAACTTTACCACTTTATTTACTCAGCCCCTCACTTTAATTTGTTCTCAGATTTTAGATTTTAGTTTAACTGCTTTTTGATATCTCCCTCCCTCTCTCTGTGCGCACTACCCCTATCCATATTTCTAAGGGTGGGCAGGATTCAATAGTTGACAGGTCATGGTGGAAAAGGAAAATGCTTGAGCTCTGCTTTGCATTTGAGTTATGTTTATGTTTGTATAGGATTTCTATATGTGTTTCATGGAGAGCATTAAAAATATTTCCTAGTTTGAGTGGGTGAATGCATGGTCAGCACGTGCGTTGGTGCCTTATCCTCCGTTCATTGTACATACTGTAGTGATCTATCTACCTTAACTACAATAGCTAACAGATTAAATACAATTAATGAATGGTTAGTCTGGTAGGTTTAAATGTGCTATACTTCTACCTAATTCTTTAGGGCAAATGCTAAGATATGCACTTATGGCATATGTTAAGGTGAGATTAATGTATGAATTATTCATTAAAAAAAGAAGTATTAGTTCTCTAATTTTAATGATTTTGTTGAAAACATAATTAATGAGGTGGTTGGTATCTTCTCAGCATTTATATTGTCTCGTGTATTTTAAATACCAAATATACACTTATTAAGTTTATCTATCTTTCTAATTGTTTTAATTAAAAATAAAAATAAAATTATCTAATAAAATAAAAATTAAGATAATTAAATTTAATTAATTCCATTTATAACACGATTGCCCTATAAAAATCCCCATAAAATTTTATGGGGAATCAAGAAGGCAAAAAATAAATTAAAATAGTAAAATAAATAGGTGAATATAAAATAAAATTCGTGCTTTAAAATATTTATGTGTGCACGTAAATATATATCTAGGATGAAGACTACGAGAGCTTTATTATAATCATATGATTTTAAATTAATAATTAATTTGTTCATACAAAGCACGTGTTTAAAATTTTTTATGTATTAAAATTAATGATGTCTCAAGGTAGTTTTGACAAATTATACGATTTTGTATTTTAAATGACTTCATTAATTTGGTAGTCGTATTGAAGGCCGAATGTATTATATATCATTATATCCTATTTAAATCTCTTAAACAAATGTCTTCTTTGTATTTTGTAATTTGTATGAAATTTACAATAGCAATTAAAGCTAAGGATGTGTTTTAAGGGCATATTTTAGTGGGACCCTTCTTTTATTAAAGTGATGGGTTGCTTGACCCGTAGTTGTTGAGAAACTCATTTGCTGGACAACTTGTTTTAAAACGTTTGAGAAATGTTCCAAAAACATTTGTAAAACGTTTTGAAAATTCTTGAAAAATATTTAGAATGTTTTTGGAATATTGAACAGAGATGCTTGAAAAATATTATAGAAACTCTGCAAAAACTATTTAGAAACTTCAAGTATTAATTTTATACATTTTTCTCCTTAAATTCAAACGAATTATTTATTAAATTTTCTAAAGGCTTTCTTTAAGTTTTGCAAAAGTTTTTTAATAAGATTTTTATTAAAATTTTCAAACAATTCATAATTATTTTCTAACCTCTTATTTCTCATATATTTTTTGCTGCATTTTTTTGCTTGTATTTCTTTTATTGTTGCCTGGTTTGCTTTCTATTCTAGTAAGCTTGACCCAGTGGTTATCGGCCTCGTTTAGCTGGCTTATGGTCTCGGGTTTGCGATACAGAGTCAGTCCTCCCACTCTTCCTCCCCAAGTATGTAATGCAGTATCTCTTTTTACTCAAAAAAAAAAAAACAAGTGCTGTGTCTATTATAAACATAAAATAAAAAAATAAAAAAAAAAGTGGTGGGTGGGGTTCATGTCACATTCTCACCTCATTAAGCGGTCTTTTCTTAATAAAAAATAAATAAAGTAAGTGGATGTGGACTTGGAGTTTAATTACAAAATAAAAAGTAAGACTCACGCTTACGTGTTGTTGTGTTATAGCATTGGCTTGTGTTAAAAAAAAAAAAATGTTGCACCAGTCGTAAATCAAAATTTAACTCTCTCCATTTTTTGATTTGCATATATGGGATTGAGTTTAATTTTGACGTAAAAATATTTCCACAAGAGCGGGTATCAAAATGCTACACATCATCATTGAAATTACGAAAAGTAAAAATCATTGACAATATATCACTTTTTGGTGCTCACTTGTGAAAAAAAAAAATTGTACGCTGTTAGTGTCTCAAAATTGAATCATTTGTGTTGTGTTATCTTTTTAACAAAATTTTATTCCCTCAAAAATAAGATCGATTTGTATTAATATTATGTTTAAATTTTAAATTTGTCAAGAGAAAGAAAAGTAAAAATGAATTTTTTTGCCCTTTCCCCTATTCTAGTTCAAAAGGAGAGGATTTCAATCTCTTTGGTACTCAAATTAGGAGGGAAGATGGCTTAAAAGTCGGTGAGATTCGTAGTTTTAGCTTAATTTGAATTTAGCCTAATGAATCTTTTCTTGCTCGTTTTGTCCATAACTTCAGGAAATATACATGTTTGTTTCTTTTTATTTTGTAAAGGTGTTCTAAAAATGGAAGAAAAAGAAATCAAAAATGAGGTTGTGAATTTTGGATTACAATCTCACCTTCAATCATCCAAAATTCGAGATCTAGAGCATGACGGCACTCAATGCACAGTTTTTTTTTTTTTTGTTTGTTTTTTTGAATCTTTAGTTGATTTTTTCAACGATAATTTAAGTTTTCTTTTATTTTTTTAAGGAATTTTAATTTATGCTTACCCAAATAAAGAAAAAAATTTGAAGTTTAATTAACAAATAGTAAAGACTAAAACAAAACTTGTTAAATAAATTGGCTTAAGGGGTCTTTTGAGGAACGATTATGGACACAGGATTACTGGGTTCAATGAAAGAATTAGAATTATCACTAATGTAGTTGCGGAACTTTAGGTTATTTGCGAGTGTTTGGACTACAAGAAAAAAAAAAAATTTAATGGTAAGATTGTATTAATTATTGTCTTTTAAATTCAAGATTTAAAATGAGGGACCCATGAGGGGCGGCACTAAGTACTTCAATGTGGGGTCCATTAACCCCACCAAAATTATAAAAAGACTTCTATGTAATATTTTTTAATTTTTTTTAAAATATTTTTAGAACTTTACCCCTCAAAATATAACTTAATCTCCCTGAGATATCTCAAAACGTAAAGAATAAGTGATATTTAGTAAAAAAAAATTGCGAGCACCTTATTAAAAATAAAATATTACAAATAGCATGGAATTATCAGTTACTTTAGTATAATATAAAAAATATTTCAAATAAAAAAACAAAAGTCTTAACCATTCAACTGCTCTAACTTGGTGTTTACTACATATAAAAATATACAAAGAGAAGATTTTAAATTAAAAAGAAGGAAAAAAAAAAAAGCAAACTGGAGGAGCTAATTAAAGAAAAATGGTTCTTCATATTTGTATGGTACTGATGAATGATCATAAAAAAATCAATGTCAATAAATTGAAACATATCTTTTATTTTGAGATGATAAATTAATATTTCAATATTCAATATGTTAAAAGAAATATATGATGATATTTGGTAATTTTATAAAATAAAAAATAAATATAAAAATAAGTCATTAAATGACACTACTAAAGAAAAGTTCTGGAGCTGTCACTACCTATGACCTATTAAATACATGAAAATAAAAATCATTGCAGAATTACTAACCTAAAACTATAAGTGCTACCAACTTACCGGACTTTTAGTGGCATATCGAGTTCGAACAAATACACATGAAGCTTTTGAAGAAAGAATTCCATTTTCTTCATTCAAATTTGATTGCAGATGCTGATCAAAAAAATAATTTGATTGAAGATGGTGATCTCAAAAGCTCATAACAATCGCAAGCCTCTGTGGCAATTTCTAATTTTTTACTTGTGATAAGTATGAAACTTTCGGATTTAGATTTTCTCAATTTCAACGGACTCATTTAAAATAAAGTTGAAGGGATGATGTCAACTCAATTAGGGGCATCCCTCATTGGGATGTTAGGATATGCGTGAAAGTATTTATCGATCCTAGTATGTTTATAAATTCTAAGTGTGAGGCAAAGTTTCTGCTGACTCAATCAAGGTCTCTGTGGCCCCTCGTAGGACAGCTTACAAAAGTAAGAGATAGAGAAAGAGACACCAAAAGAAGTAGAGAATTTGGATTCCACTTATTGGCCAAGTTGTTCCAAAATAGTAAATAGATAAACTTTTGAATTGCCTAATTTATGAATTTGATAATTTTTGGGTTTGATTGTGGAAATGAAACAACAAAAAAAATAATATAAAATTTATTTTTTATGAAAATTTAAATTTGATGATTTCTTTTGAAAGGTACAGTTACCTACTCTGAACAAATAAACTACTTTGTTAGGTATTATAAATTGATTAATTCAAAATGAAATGTTTGGATTCATGCAATTAGACGGATCCTTACTAATTTCTTTTACGTTATGCTTGGTAAGATATTTAAAGGGCAAGAGAAGGATGAATTTTGAGACTTTTCTTTTCCTTGTTTAGTTTGACTTCCTAGGGAAAAAAGAAAAGAAAATGAAAAATATAATTTTTATAGATATTTCCATTTCTAAAAAAATTATCTTATGAAAGCAAGAAGAAAAGTTTAAATTTAAACTACAACAAATAATGCTAAAAGCCTAAAAGTACAATAAAAGAACATATTTTCCTTTTATATTCTTTTTACCTCCTTCTCAACCAAACAAATAAAACTGATGATTTATTTTTGGTCTTCTTTCCATGCCTTTTTTTTTCCTCTTCTTTTTTTTTTTTTTCCTATTCTCTTCCCTTCTTTTTATCCCCAACCAAACATAGCATTCTTCTTTTAATTAATAATATTTTTAAGAAGCCAACTTCGTTTCATGGTGTAAATAATTCTACTGTTTAATAGTTAATATTTTAAAATATTTTATTATAATAATAATTAGAGTAGAAAAATACACATGCACAAACAATATTATATCATATACTGTATAAGAATTATTGGTAATAAGGAAAGGGTTTAGAAGCTTTTATACAACCAATATTGGATATAATAATTTTTTTTTCTTTTGTGAAAGTAGTTCATCAGTTACAGAAAATATACATTGTTGTTTTATTTTTATATTAAAAATTCATAACCATGAGCAAAAATTTTCATCATTGAAAGTCATAAAAAAACTTGATATATAATAATGCTATTAATTCATAAAATTTTATTCTCCCAACACTATTATTTATTAGAGGGTCTCCTAGAAGTCTGATTAAGAGCCATTAAAACATAGCAGTATTTGTCATAAACCTTTCTTTTGGATGTGATTGCTGCTAATAATTGACAGGAAAATGTTATTCTAGCATAAAGTTTGTACAAAAAATATCATTAGAATGGTATCGCGATGATATTTTAGTCATTAAAATCTAAACATTCTATTTTAAAGTGAAAGGTCTAATTCAGTTATAATGTTTTATATTCTCATTCAACTACCTTATTCTATACATAAATTCGGTATGATATTAGTGATTGTGTAATAGTTGAATGAATCAAAAGTACTTTTGATTTCGCACAGCAAAACAGTAATCCCACTGTGGCACAACAATTGATTATAAATGCTTTGCAACCATAAAATTGTACTATGGCCCCATAATTCTCATGGAATTTTTTGTTTTAGAACAATGTTAGCATTTTCCATTCAATTGCCGTTAGAGCTTTTGAATGCAAACAATTAATGCCTCATCGAACGTAAATTACATTCAAAATATAGTTTGCAAAACCAACATTTGAATTTTAGATTTGTGGAGAGAAATGAAAAGAAACAAAAAGATAGGAAAAGAAAATAAAGTGAAAGAAGTTAAATTCATATCTTTTTTTTGTTGGGTTGGAAAAATAAGAAAAACATGATTTATAAGTACTTGTTAAAAAGGCTTATTTTTAGCTTGGTTACTCTCATAAAAATAAATATGTGTAAGTAATTTTATTTTTCTCAACTTTTTTTTTCTCTACAAATTCAATATCCAAACATAGCATAAAAGATTGCATATGATAATTTGATGGTGAAACTAAAATGAGATCATTGAATTGATTCTTGGAGTCACCTCGAGATCTTTGGCCCGTTAATCATCCAAATTGTGCGGGATGGAAAGATTATAAATGTTTTGAAATTAGTTAAGGTGCGTACAAATTAGCCTAAATAACTTGTTAGAAAGAAAAAAAAAAAAACCACTCAATTGGTCAACATGTCTATGAGTGCGTGATCATCTCATTCTAACTCATCCTGGCATGCTTTCTTATATTGGGTTGAAAAAAGATAATGGATGTCAATTGTAAGATTGCTGGCTTGTGCTATGTAACATTCTTAAAGGTTGGTTGAAAGTTACCTACTCTTCTCTCACATGCTTGTCTATCTTTCACATGTATCCACCCCATTCTGTATAGTTCTATAATATATTTATGTATACAGTTCTATATGTATATATAAAAACACTACATATGAGCTCTCTCCTATGGCTCAAAGATTAAGTTGACTAAGAGTCCATTGCCTAGCCATGACTCCATTGCCTCTTATTCTGTATACCCTGGTCATTGGCTTCTTCCTGTATTTCTTGCTTAACCTACGCACCCTCCTTAACCGGCACCCGCTGCTGCCTCTGCCACCGGGACCAAAACCATGGCCGGTTATCGGAAACCTGCCCCACCACTCTATTGCCGCCATGGCTCGGACCTAAGGCCCTCTCATGCACCTCCAGATGGGGTTCGTCAACGTCATGGTGGCGGCGTCGGCGTTGGTGGCGTGAGTAATAATATTAGATTTTCTTTGAAAAGTACAAATGGTGTTTTTCAGGAGAAATTATATAGTGGTCACCACATAAGATTGCTACTCCTCTTATATAGGCATGGGTATCCCACCTGCCAATGGGAGATTTGACTCCACCTACCAATAGACCTGTCAAAATGTAATTGACTCCACCGACCAAGAGACCTCTCAAAATGTAAGAGATAAAGTACATGTCGTGATACTGCACAAATACTGTATAATTTGACACTACCTAGCAAAAGAACTATCACAATATAAGAGATAAAGTACAAATCTGTGATACTGCATGAGTACTAGATAATTTTTTTCGAGAAAACTTTTATGGTGTTTTGGCTGAGAAAATATTAACCGTAACGGTGATTTTAAGTAATTTCACAAAAATGGTATCATTAGTCAATGGAATCAAGACAAATGATAATGTTGAAATCGTAATCAACAAAATATAATATCAATCAGTGGTGTAGAAAAACTACTTTAAATAACCGTCACTTCCATGTGATTTTTACTATAATTTGAGTATTTGTATATTTACGTGGGACTAAGGACTTAAATAAAAAATTATTTAAATTATGTTGAAAGTCGCCATTTGAGATAATCTTTTTAAGGAATAGCTTGGGAAAAAATAACTCCTCAACTTTGGTTATCAATACTAAAGTTTGGGTTGTTAATACTAAAACTTATGTCCTAATTTTATTGGTTTCTTATGACACCATGTTAGTAAAATGCATGTTATAGTCGTTGTAGTGAATATTTTCTCATTCTCGCTCACTTTCACTTCACAAATTGGGCTACTAGGTAGGTAGCAATCTTATTTTTAAGGTACACCTTTTGTTATGATTTATGTCGAACTCAATTTTGCTATTATTTAATGCATTTGTTTAATTTTTTTTTATATTATTTGTTCTTAGAATAATTTTTTTATGTCCACAGGTAAATAGGACAGATCTTGTTGGTTATTTATTTTGAATCTTAATATGAAGCGAAGTACTTATAAAATACATAATCGAGGTGCTCCTGCTCAAGAAAATTTGAGACTAGCTCCGGCTACTGCTCTTCGCAACTTACTCACGCATCTTCTTTTTAATGTGCGATCGTTATTTTCGTTCAGATCGATTCTTTAGCATCATATTAAGGGATCCTTGTCATGAACAATGGCTTCCAATCATTTCCACTAATCACTGATCAACCACTCTTAAGAATTCACAATTTTCTTAGCACCATGGAATTCTTGATCAACTATCGAGCTTTAGTATGATTTGGCAAAAATCCTGCAACTCTCTTACATCATTTACATTTAACAAATAATAAGCACTGTGAAGAAATAATAAGCACATGCTCGTTACCATATATATATTTCTGTTGTGGTTACTAACGCAACAATGGATTGTGGGAGGAAAATATTGAAAATCAGAACTGGGGAGAAGTGCAGGACCGGAAAGGAACTGGGATGTTAAACAAGTGCACGACGAAATATCATGGGTCCATTACAGCAAGTGCATTGAACTTGAACTAGGAATAGGAAACATGGAAGGCATTGTATGAGCATGGTAAATTGACAAATTATAGATATCCAAAATTTCAAATAGCTGTAATTTACTAATTAGTTACCTTTTTGTGATCTTATGAGCAATTTGTTACTCAACAGTAACATTCTTATATTTTAGTAATGGAATATATGCTTCCCATAATTCTAGTAGCATGATTCCTGATGTGTGCTGAATGATTGTAAACATTTTGGAACTGTACTTGGGAATAACTAAAAGATGAAGTTGTGATGGTGTGCATTTGTTTCCGATTATTAAAATTTGCTTTAGTTTTGTGCTTTCTACCGTCTGTTTGGTGTTATGTTTCTGCACACCGATAAGTGATATCTAAAGTTTCTCAAGAAGAATATATTTTGATTATTTGGTAAAATTATGTAGCTAATTAGCATCAAATTTCTAAACTCTGATGTGATTCATGGATTGCTGGTCTCTGTTTATAGGAAAATAATTGCCCCCGTGTATTTCTCTTAACTATAATGTCCAAGATTTGCTTGTAAAATCCTGTTTAGATTAGTAAATTGAAAATTTTTTATTGGAGGGATAAAATTCAATTTTGTGCCTAGACCATGCTTTCATGATCAAGGCTTTTTCATGTCAAGGTCAACTGGCAAGTTACACGTGAGGTAACTCCAGAGTCACTGTGCTCATTTTTTTTTTTTGGCTTCATAGAAGTCTTCAAAGGTGTAATTTGCTTTCAGGAACTGGCTTGTGTTCGGTTCATCCAACTCGAATCCTATTGAGATTGTTAAGTGTTCGAGCAATATACTTCCTCTAGCTTCAAATGAATTTCAGCAGGGCACCTTTCATCCGTCGCCTTCTTCCTAAATTGACGAGACAGATCCTCGGAGAGCCATCCTGCATTCTCTGTTGGCTTGGGTTAGTTTGTATGTCTTCATGGGTTGTTTTGGTTTTTTTTTTTTACTCGTAACTCTGCAGCTTTTATGGGTTATTTTGCACAAAACCTTTATTTACTTCTCTTTCAATGAGAAAACCCCCCTAGGCTTGCTCGGTTTGTATGAATGTTTTTCCTCAACTGCCACTGTCAGGTATCTGATTCTGTAAGTTTTGGAGATCAAAAGGGGAAAAAAAAATTTTATTGTGCGTATTTGCATAAAAACCTTTCCATCTAGATGCTCTCCAACCTCTTCTACTTGCTTATTACACCACTGCACCTTATGCAATTAATTTGTTTGTAAACAGTTTGGTCTTTTAGCTTGCTTAGGAACTTGTTCAAGGTTTCATAGATAGAATCAATAATAGATAGACAAGAGATGGACAAATGATACGTGTATATATGTATATATCATTTAGATGTCTATGTATCCTTTATCATCTCCCGATTCTTTTTTATATCGTTATTTCTGCTTCCAGATGAATTATAAGCCTAGGGTTAGAACTGAGATTTATGGTAGGCGTGATAGAATTTTGCCATGTGATGTCTCAGCTAGCAGAGGGTGAGCTCCGTTTGCAGCCTGCTCACCAAGTCCGGGGTTTGATCTCCAATCACCAACTAACCCGGCATATATACTTACTGACTGACAGGATAATACAAAGCTGATCGCGACTGAGAAATATTTAGCAAGCTTTTTGAATTATGCAACATATAATGTGGTGCTAACCAATTTGCTTCTTTGTACAGATCCAGGTGAGTCATTCTGGTTCAGATAGTGGCTTCATGCACACTATTAACAACTTTTAAAAACAATTATGTGAAGATGAGCTTAAAGAATGAATAGCACAGCTCTCAGTTTTTTGAATGATATTATTTAAAAATTTTCATACAATGAAGATGAAAGTGGTATGTGGCTGTGCACACAAGGCATGCAATCAGAAGTTTACTGTAGCTTAGGGAAAATAGTCTTTTTTTTTTTTTTTTTGGCTTTTGGTTTTAGTTTATGGTTTTTGTTTCTCTTTATAGCTCTTTGGTTAAAAATTAATAAAGAAAGCCATAAATCAGGTAAAAAGCTATATTCTAAACTGGGCTTTTTGTTTTGGGAAAAGATTAAAAAATCTAGTTAAATAAAATTATTGCAATTAATTATTATTTTTTTGGGTTAAAAGAAATGTTATAACGTGTTTGTGGTATGGGCATTGCATAGCATACGATTTGATCTGACTAAAATGATCTTATTCTTATGGGTATGGTGTGTTTTAAACTTTTTTTTATCAACACATGACTAAAATAATCTAAAAGATTCTGGACATTTTGATCGGACTAAAATGATCTTATTCTTATGGGTATGGTGTGTTTTACATTTTTTTTTATTAACACGTGATTAAAATAATCTGAAAAATTCTAGACATTGAGGTTTCGGAAGCTTTTTTCTATTATAAAAGAATATCTAATGATAAGGTGCATATCCATCATAACAAGCACTCGAGTTGAACAATAATTCTAGTAAAATATTTTAAAAATAAGACTTTCCTTGAGTATTTATCCTGCTTTATGATCTAAAGATATAAGAATTCTAAGTTCTCTATATGGATTTTAGGAGGAGATTTAATTAGTAGGATTCCTTGATATTTGTTGGACAAAAAAGCCTCAAAAAAAGGTTCATACAGGTTAATAGTGTGTTTTTATTTTTTATTTTTATGCTTTTGTTATTTAATCTCCTCAATGTCTCCTCTAGACGCCAAATGTTATTAGTACATATGAAAGTGTGATTGGTATATAAGGAGTGTCACCGAATTTCATTTTTTGTAGCGACCAAATATCACTTATTGAGTTATTGTGACTCAATCCTATTTTTAGCAAAAGAACCTGTATGAACACATTATCAATTCTTTTCCCTCTTTAAAAATTAATTATCCCTGTAAAAAAAAAAAATGCTTTTGAGATGAAGTAAAATTTGAGTGTTAAAGACAAATAAGATTTTACTTTTACAAAATAAAAAGAACAAAAAAGTTTGAGCCAAGAATTTCAGAGTGCGACACAACCTCTTGAATGGATATTGAGAATAGACTTGTTTAGTTCAATCTATTCTAGGTTCTCACTTTTTGGTGATGTAAAGGAGTTGCGTAGTTGCTTAAAAATTTATTAAACTTAAAAAATGTATTTAAGTTTCACTTATTTATTTTTTAAATTGACTTCAAATAATTTTTAATCCAATTAATCATAAGTTAAGTTTTAGTAGTTGGATTTTTAACACAAGAAAATTTTGCTTTAACGAAATAAAAAGAACAAAAGAAGTTTGAGCCACAAAAATTCAGCGTGAGACACAACATCTTGAATGGATAGTGGGAGTAGAATTGTTTAGTTCAATGATCAATCTACTCTAAATTCTCACTTTCTTAAACGAGTTAAACAGTGACTTAAAAACTTATTAGTATCAAAATATATTTAAGTTTCACTTATTTAATTTTTAAGCAGACTTTAATGTACAAGGAGTGACGGTCAAGAAATAATAATGTACAACAACTTGTTCAGTTCTTTTGAGAGTGTAAGCACCTTATTTTTACCCGCTCGATAATCTCCGGCCCGACCGGATCTAATTCTCAAATAGTCACAATGCATGTAAGCTCAAAACGAGCCTTTCAAACTCAAATCTAGTCAACTAGTCGCTTCTCAGGCCCACCGAGCCCAAATGAAGCCATAAACATCATTCTAGGCAGCTTCCCGGGACCTGGCAGTCTCAGAAACCAACGCCATCCAGGTAGCTTCCCGAGATCGGGCGATATCGGGGACCAACACTTTGTCAACTTCCAGACAGTTCACTTCTGGGGCCTGCTAGCCCACCAATGTAGAATGTCCGTTATTCGGTAGTTCTCCGGGACTAGGTGTTCTCGGAGACCAACACCACCCTCACAGGTAACTTTTTGAGATCAAGCATTCTCAGAAACCAGCACCACCCTACAGTTAGCTCTCTAAGACCAGGCGTTCTTAGAGACCAACACTGCACAGGTAGTTTTCCGAGACCGGGCAGTCTCGGGAACCAACACCTAAGTCGACATTGGCGCTTACTAGGCCGACTCGGTGAAAAATGACCAAACATGCCCCTTCGGCTTCTAGGCACGTTTTGAGAAAGCTCAAAATCCCTTAAAACGATAAGTCCACCTTTCCAAAATGTTATTAAACTGTTAGGCATATTCCATACGCGATTCGGTTCCGATTCGGTCCCATTCTGGCTAACTCCGGTCAAAATAACTGTTTTGCCCCTAAACACCCTAGCACTGCACAAACCCCACCGAACGGTAAAGGACTCTCTCGGGATCATTTCAGAATGACCTGGCATGCTTAACATGTCACTATGATCCATTTCGAATCATTTCCAACCAAACCCGGTCAAAATGACTGTTTTGCCCCTGACAACCTGAATGCGCCCCAAAACAACACCGGTCCTTGGTTACTGAATGACGGGTCTCGTCATGAGCCCCCATTTAATCTAAGGAAGACCTCATGACACTAAACACCCACAACTTGATAAAAGTTCCCTGGAGCGTCACATAGACGCTCCACCTAAATTCCCTTTCCCCCCGATTCCCTGGTTACAATGCATCATCAAACAACTTGAGAAAAGCATAAATTAGGAAATTTTTGAAAGTTCGTTCATAGATCTTTCTATCGATACGGCTCGATCGGATAGATCGCTTCTTGAAGCCCCCCATCGTATGGCTCGAACAATGCCACTTTTAGCAACCTCTAGAGAGTCTCGCAGATGCTCCGCTAAGGTTGACTTTTTCTTCGATTCCCAGATTGAAACACACTGTCAAACGACTTGAGAAATGCGTAAGTTAGGGAATTGTCAAAAGTACTTCTGGAGTACTTTCCATCGGTAAGGCCCGATAGGAGAGATCGCTTCTTGAAAGTCTCGATCATGCAACACGAAAATAGCTACTTTCGAACTTCCACAGAGCGTATCACAGACGCTTCGTAAAGATGCCATTTTATGCACATTTTTCGAGACGATATCTCAAACTTTCAAACATCATTCCAACTCCCCGAAAATATGAAAGTTCGCAAGAAACCCTAAGAGAACATCGTGGGCGCAACCGATTTCCTTGAAACCTTCTCGGTTGGCTCAATTATCGAGACAAAGTTTAAAAGAACCTTCTCAGTTATGGAGTGTATGGTACATGTGCCCAGATTTTGATCAGATCAACCAAATTTCAATCAACCGTCGAGATTTAACAAGTACACAGGATGCCACATGTCATTCTGACAATGAAACAGTACTGGCGCATATGCTACATGTGCCAGGAAAAAATTTTGCCCTGGCGCATGTAGCACATACACCAAGCCTGTTCTAGGTTGCCTATAAATACCACCCCCCCCCCCCCCTTTTGTATATTTCAACTCTAAAATTGGTGCGAAACTCGGCTAAAACTGCTCCAGAACCTTAAATCTCCATACACATTCTCCTCCTCCAACACTTAGGTAAGATTCCACCTCCCACAAGCCTATACACTTCACCTACATAGCTTCATATACTATTAAACACTCCCTTCCAGCCCCTCAAGCCTTCTTAAAGTCATTCAAGTTCAAGTCAAGGCATCCATTGAAGACTACAAGTGTGTTGAAGGCAAAATGTGGTATCTCTTTTACATTTTTGCCATCCCCCACTCTTCTCTTCTCCCTTCTAGCCTATTTAGGCTATTCTCTATTTTAACCCCCATCTTCAATCCCCCTTTCTTGCATGCTTGAGCCAAGAGTCATGCTTAGAGGAAAGCTAGTAAGAACTACCGTGTAGGGGGATCTCTCACTAGCCTACTTTAAGATGGTATAACCTAAGAGCCCATTGATTATGTGGTGTAGCCTAAAGCCTTGTATGTATTCATGACTCCTTGCATTTTGCTATCTTGATCATGTTTGTGTGCTTGGCTTCATTTCTATGTTTATAACCATGTTCTACCAAGCTTGCATCATTTTATTTTTATGCTACTTTCAAGCTCTATGTTCTTTTTAAAATGGTTCCAAGAGTTAGCTCCTTGAAGTTTAGTATGAGACCGTAGAAGTCATGCCTGAAAAAATCTCCCACTAACCCTCAACTTACACTCCTTGCATCATTGCATTCTAACTTGCACAAAAATGGTTTTCAAACTCTCTAATTCCTAAGATTTCTATTCTCTCAAGTTTAGTGGTTAGAATGACCCCATAGAACCATCTCTTGAGTAGTCTCCCTTTTACATTGGCCATAAAAGCCCTAAATTGTTAGAATGGTTCCATTTTTTTTCATTTGTTGCACACAAATGGTTTTCAAACTCCTTGATTTCTAAGATTTTCATTCTCTTGAGATTAGTGGTTGGAATGGCCCCATGGAGCCTTCTCTTGAGTGTTCTCCCTTCACATTGGCCATGGGAACCTTAACTTATTGGAATGATTTCTTTTAAAAATAGTTTTCAAATTCTCCTTTTCAAAAATGGCTTTCGAAAATTCTTTCTCTTCATCTTTGCATTAAAAATGGTATTTCAAAGGTTGTCATCTTTATGTTGATTCTTGAACTCCATGCTTTTGTCAAGATAATGGTCATAAGGAAACCTTCCTTAGAATAGTCTCTAAACATTAACCATATAAACCATACTCTTGGTTAGAACCAAATTTTCATAGAAATGATCTTTAAAAGGTTGTCAACCAAAGTCCTTTCCATAACATAAGTTGTTTTCCAAAACCCTTTCCAAAAGTGCATGAAACCACCTTTCCAAATCCATCTTCCAATCCAACCCTAGGTTAACTTGACCCTAGTTGTTCAACCCTAAATTAACTTGCCCCGAGTTATCTTAACCCTAGGTTAACTTGACCCTAGTTATCTAATCTTAGGTTAACTTGACCCTAGTTATCCAACCCTAGGTTAACCAAACCCTAGTTAATTAGCCCTAGGTCACTTTAACCCTAGGTTAACCTAACCTAAGTTAGTCAACCATAGGTCACCTCTAACCATAGGTCAACCTAAACTAGGTTAGTATACTTCAAGGTTCCAACTCTTAAACCCTCTTTTAAATGATCTATCAATGTTAAGCTATGCTCATAACCCATTTTTCCAAAACCCTCTACTTTTATGAGATTTCAAAAACCAGCTCCATAACCCTTTTTAAAGACTCCTACACTCTATCTTTAAAAATACTTTCAAGAATTCACAACCGTACGATGTCTCTACCCTTCTCATGGTTAGGAATTCTAAGGAAAAGTGATACATCAAGAACAAACTACAAGGTTGTCCAGATTAGGGTTCCAAAGTCCTAAGCATTTTCAAAAACCATTTTCAAAAACTTTTTGAAGATCTAGTTACTAAAACACTCCCAAAATCATACCTCCAAGGTTTTCAAAACATGATTACAAAACCTTTCTAAAACCCCCTTGAAGTTGTTCTAAGAGCATTTCAAAACACTTCAAAATCCCCTGTCAAGATTTTAAGGTTCCATCTCAGAACATTCCATTACCCGATTTCAAATCAAAACTCCCAAATCCTCTTTTTTCAAAGACCTCAAAGTGTTTTCACATCTTTCCAAAGACTTCCAAGTGTCTTCAAAACTTTTCAAAGGCACTAATGCGCCTATTTTCTATCGGGCTCTTGCCCGAACTATGAATAACCTGATTTTCGCCAAATGAGATACGTAGGAAACTTAAAACGGTGCGGTCATAACTTTTCTTTCAACCCCAATCCCCTTTTCAAAAATTTCTATCAATTCAAAATTTTTATCCCAAACCCCTTCAAACTCCCATGTTTTCAAACTTCTTCCCAAAAACTTGCATCATGCATCATTCATCCAAAAAGTAATGACTAAACCCCCTTTTCAAAATTCTAAAGTGGATTTTGAGTGGACAATGGTAACCGGTTATTCTAGTGAGTGAACAAAATGGTGATTAGACATGTAGGTACCGAAAGGGCAGGGTAGGGTAATGATCTTAGGATATGTCCCTACACGTAACCAACTCCCGGACCATAGATTTTTGTTTTCGAAAGACCAGAATGGAGTTATTTTTCAAAAGGGCTTAAATCTTTCCAAAGGTTGCCAAACAACCTATTTTCTTAAAAACCCTCTCTTGAGGGAGTTTTCAAAATATTTTTCAAAAATTCTAAGTTTAATCTTCGGATTAACACTTAGTTTTAGGTGCCCTAACTCACCGTCATCAAGTTAGGTGGCGACTCTTGTTTTTTTCTAAAAAGCCCTTAATCAAACCAACTTCAGCTCAAACCTAGTCACACTTTTTCTAGGAGGATGAGTTCTAATGACAGAGTTCTATGCTTTGGTCTCCAAGCCGAAAAAACCTTGGACCCAAAAACCGGAATGCGACAGGGAAGCACTTGCTAACTTTTATGGAACAATTTGACTTGAAAAACTCAAAATTCATTTCACCCCTAAGAGAATGAGATTCAAACAAGTGAGGGGTGAGTTACAGAGTAAAAAATATAATTTAAACCAGGTTTGAGTGCGGCAGGTTACAGAGTAAAAAATATAATTTTAAAGCATCTCTAAATTTGAAGATGCATTTCAAATTTAGTCATCCAACTCACCTTCATTTCTCTAAAAATTTGAATAAATTAAGGTGGCATTCATTTGCCACCTTCAAATTTGAAGGTCCTTCAAAAAATTTGAAAGCCCATTCATTTCACTATTCATGTAAGACTAAACCACTAATTATGTAGGACTCTTGTACTAGTCATTGTTTTAAGCCTAAATAATGTATTATTTACTATTTAAATACTATTTTAATAAATATTTAATTTAAATTTTCAATTAATTCATTTTTTACTTTTTTAAATATTTATTTAATTTGAGATTTTTTTTATATGTGGAATAAATAAATTATTTATATTTTACTTATTTTTATTTATCTTGAAATTATTATTTACATATGACATTAAAAATTATTTTTATTTTATTGATTATATTATCTATTAAAAAAGGACTCATGATTCTCAAATAAATGGATCGTCTATTGGTTTTAGTCATAACAATTTTAGTAGCTTTAGCCATTATAAAGGTAGGTATGGAGGTACAAACTTACCACCTTATTAGTACTTGTAATTTTAATTTTTCAAATATCATTTATGTGTTTTCATTAGTTCCTTATTGTACTTTAATTTTTGTTAAATGTATTTCATTAGTTTGTAATGGGATTTTTGTTTTTTTAAAATTTTTTAGTGTAATTTAATTTGCAATTTCATGGGTAGATCATTTAGTTTAAAAAATATTAAATAATTTAATTTTAATTAAATATTTAGTAAATAATTACAATTTATATTAAAATTTGGTAATAAATAATTACATTTTGAATAAAATGAGAGCACAATATGTGATTTTTGACTTTTTTCTTTATATAAAACAATAGTGAAGAATGAATAGTGAAAATAAAGGTTGGTGGGTTGGAGTAAAAATGTGAAAAAATAAAACTAATAAACTTTAAATTTAAAGAAGATGACAAAATAAAAATAGATTTAAAGGTTTTAGGTTGGAGATACTCTAGCTCACCTTCAAATTTGAAGGTGGGTTCCAAATTTACTTCTCCAACCCACCTTCATTTGTAACTTTTAAATTTGAAGGTCTTCAAAAAATTTTGAAAACCACTTCATTTCACTATTCATGCCAAGCCAAAACATTAATTATATTGGACACTTCTAGTAATCATTGTTTTAAACCAAAATAATGTATTATTTACTATTTAAATACTATTTTAATAAATATTTAATTTAATTTTTCAATTAATTCATTAATTTTTTTTTACTTTATTAAATATTTATTTAATTTGAGATTTTTTTATATGTGGAATAAATAAATTATTTATATTTTACTTTTTTATCTTGAAATTATTATTTATATATGAAATTAATAAATTCTTTTTATTTTACTGATTATTTATTGATAGTAAAATTTTTTCAATTTATAGAATCAATAAATTCTTTTTTTTTTATCTTACTCTCCAATTTTTTGTTTTGAATTTTTTTTTACAAATTTAAGAATTAATCAATCTATCTCCATCAGATTCCAATAATAATTAAAGTTTCAGTATCAATTAAAAATAAAAAATAATTTAGACTTCAATAATAACAAAATTATTATATTAAAAATGGCCTTTCTGGATCATTTACTAATAATTGGAGAAGCATCATATGAAACAAGTACGCATCTTTCCCATAAATACTCAATCAATACATTGAAAATGGGTTATTTTGTTTTTTTGAAATTTTTTTGATTGCAATTTAGATCATTTAGTTTAAAATTTTTAAATAAATTAATTTTAATTAAATATGTGGTAAATAATTACAATTTAAATTAAAATATGGTAATAAATAAATATATTTTGAATAAAATGATAGCACAATATGTGATTTTTACCTTTTTTTTTTACATAAAAGAATGGTGATTTGAAGAATAAATAATGAAAATAAAGGTTGTGAGAGTTACAGTAACAGTGTGAAAAAATAAAGTCATGAACTTCAAATTTGAAAAAGATGCCAAAATAAAAATAACTTTAAAATTTTGGGTTAGAAATGCTCTAAGTAGGTTTGGCGTGGGGCAAGTAGAGTTTAAGTTTCCCCATCTTGTCCTGATTATATTGTTAAATATCTTAAATATTTTTTGGGCAAGTAGAGTTTAAGTTTCCCCATCTTGTCTTGATTATATTGTTAAATATCTTAAATATTTTTATTATATTTTAATAGCACAAAATACCTTTCGTACGTATAAGTGAATGTTAAAATTTTAATATTATTAATTTTTTTGTAGTATTTAGCCTCCTTCTTTTTAATTTTATATTGTGTTTATATTTGTATAAGTTGTATTATTTTTATTTTAAAATTTTATGCTGGTATAATTTGTCCAAACCAAACCCGATTAACATAGGCGAGGTGCGACCATGGTAGGAAAGTTTAGCCAGTCTTGGAGTTTGGGGTCAGGTATGGGATTAAATTTTTTCATTAGGGACAAGATATGATTTAACCTAACCGGTCCTGAATATTCCACGTTGTCATCTATTCTCTTGCCCCCTTGCCTCCATTTATGTTTGGAGAAACTATTAGTGACGATCGTCGTACCACATCATAATGCATGTGGTAACAAGCCCATGATATGTTGAATTTCAACTATTCTAATGATTAGGATTTATATACTTTAATTTATTGGTCTATTAGATAACGTGATGATATGGTAGAATGGTTGTGCTTAACATTTACTTTTATACTTGCAACGCAGGTACCTTTCAAATTTGAAGATCCTAATTAAGGACAAAACTAGAAATTTTTTAATTTTGAACAATCAATGTAAAAGTTTTTGAATTTTGAAGGGTCAATATAAGGAGCCGTGAGGTCACTTTTTTGTTTTTTCTTCCTTAATCATGTGTTTAGGCCAACTTACATACATTCCGTTTAATTTTTGACTTTTATAATTTTTTATCTCACACAAATTAAATAATTACAGATTCAAAAACTCTATGTGCAACCTCCATAGAAGTGATAGCACTTAAAAGATTTTAACCCATATTGTACCGTGGGTCCAGGAATATCAAGCTATTTACTTCCTTGATTTTATGTACTGTATTTCAGGATTTAAAATAAGAAAAAATATTTCCTAGTTTGAGTGGGTGAATGCATGGTCAGCACGTGCGTTGGTGCCTTATCCTCCGTTCATTGTACATACTGTAGTGATCTATCTACCTTAACTACAATAGCTAACAGATTAAATACAATTAATGAATGGTTAGTCTGGTATGTTTAAATGTGCTACTCATGGCATATGTTAAGGTGAGATTAATGTATGAATTATTCATTAAAAAAAGAAGTATTAGTTCTCTAATTTTAATGATTTTATTGAAAGCGTAATTAATGAGGTAGTTGGTATCTCATCAGTATTTATATTGTCTTGTATATTTTAAACACCAAATATACCCTTATTAAGTTTATCTATCTTTCTAACTGTTTTAATTAAAAAAATAAAATAAAATCATCAAATAAAATAAAAATTAAGATAATTAAATTTAATTAATTCCATTTATAACACAATTGCCCTATAAAAATCCCCATAAAATTTTATGGGGAATCAAGAAGGCAAAAAATAAATTAAAATAGTAAAATAAATAGGTGAATATAAAATAAAATTCATGCTTTAAAATATTTATGTATGTATGTAAATATATATCTAGGATGAAGACTACGAGAGCTTTATTATAATCATATGATTTTAAATTAATAATTAATTTTTTCATACAAAGCATGTGTTTAAAATTTTTTATGTATTAAAATTAATGATGTCCCAAGGTAGTTTTGACCAATTATAAGGTTTTGAATTTTAAATGACTTCATTAATTTGGTAGTTGTATTGAAGACCGAATGTATTATATATCATTATATCCTATTTACATCTCTTAAACAAATGTCTTCTTTGTATTTTGTAATGTGTATGAAATTCACAATAGCAATTAAAGCTAAACAAGTGTTTTAAGGACATTGTTAGCGGGACCCTTCTCTTATTAAAGTGATGGGTTGCTTGACCCGTAGTTGCTGAGAAACTCATTTGCTGGACAACTTGTTTTAAAACGTTTGAGAAACGTTTCAAAAATATTTGTGAAACGTTTTGAAAATTCTTGAAAAATATTTAGGATGTTTTTGAAATATTGAACAGAGATGCTTGAAAAATATTACAGAAACTCTGCAACAACTATTTAGAAACTTCAAGTATTACTTTTATACATTTTTCTCCTTAAATTCAAACTAATTATTTATTAAATTTTCTAAAGACTTCCTTTAAGTTTTGCAAAAGTTTCTTAATAAGATTATTATTAAAATTTTCAAACAATTCCTAATTATTTTCTCACCTCTTATTTCTCATATATTTTTCCCTACATTTTTTTGCTTCTATTTCTTTTATTGTTGCCCGGTTTGCTTTCTATTCTAGTAAGCTTGACCCAGTGGTTATCGGCCTCGTTTAGCTGGCTCATGGTCTCGGGTTTGCGATACAGAGTCAGTCCTCCCACTGTTCCTCCCCAAGTATGTAATGCAGTATCTCTTTTTACTCAAAAAAAAAAAAAAAACAAGTGGTGGGTCTATTATAAACATAAAATAAAGTAATAAAAAAAAAATTGGTGGGCGGGGTTCATGTCACATTCTCACCTCATTAAGCGGTCACTTCTTAATAAAAAATAAATAAAGTAAGTGGATGTGGACTTGGAGTTTAATTACAAAATAAAAAGTAAGACTCACGCTTACGTGTTGTTGTGTTATAGCATTGGCTTGTGTTAAAAAAATAAATGTTGCACCAGTCGTAAATCAAAATTTAACTCTCCCCATTTTTTGATTTGCATATATGGGATTGAGTTTAATTTTGACATAAAAATATTTTCACAAGAGCTGGTACCAAAATGCTACACATCATCATTGAAATTACAAAAAGTAAGAATCATTGACGATATGTTGTTTTTTGGTTCTCACCTGTGAAAAAAAATATTGTACAATGTTAGTGTCTCAAAATTGAATCATTTGTGTTGTGTTATATTTTTAACAAAATTTCGTTCCCTCAAAAATAAGATTGATTTGTATTAATGTTATGTTTAGATTTTAAATTTGCCAAGAGAAAGAAAAGCGAAAATGAATTTTTTTTTCCCTTTCCCCTATTCTAGTTCAAAAGGAGAGGATTTCATCTCTATGGTACTCAAATTCGGAGGGAAGATGGCTTAAAAGTCAGAGAGATTCGTAGTTTTAGCTTAATTTGAATTTAGCCTAATGAATCTTTTCTTGCTAGTTTTGTCCATAACTTCAGGAACTATACATGTCTGTTTCTTTTTATTTTGTTCATTTTGTGAAGATGTCCTAAAAAGATGAGAAAAAGAAAACAAAAATGAGTTCGTGAATGTTGGATTACGATCTCACCTTCAATCATCCAAAATTCGAGATCTAGAGCATGATGGCACTCAATGCACAGTTTTGCTTTGTTTTTTTTAATCTTTAGTTGATTTTTTCAACGACAATTTAAGTTTTCTTTTATTTTTTTAAGGAATTTTAATTTATGCTTACCCAAATAAAGAAAAAAAATTGAAGTTTAATTAACAAATAGAAAAGACGACAACAAAACTTGTTAAATTTGTTGGCTTAAGGGGTCTTTTGAGGAATGATATCATAGACACGGGATTACTGGGTTCATGGAAAGAATAGGAATTATCACTAAATTAGTTGCGGAACTTTGGGCTATTTGCAAGTGTTTGGACTTTAAGAAAAATTTTTTTTTTCAATGGTAAGATTGTATTAATTATTGTCTCTTAAATTCAAGATTTAAAATGAGGGACCCATGAGGGGCGGCAGTAAGTAATTCAATGTGGGGTCCATTTGTTGAAAAAATATTGTGTAATGTCTCCCATATAAATTGTAGTTATAATAAAGTGAAATTAGAAATAATGAAAAATGTACATGTAATAATGTGACATGACATACTAAACAATTCATAGGCGATAATGTAATAAAATATATAATGAAAGGTAGATTAAGTCGAGTGTTGCATACTCTCTCATTAAGACAGATTAGTCCCCCACATAGGTGTTCATGGGATTAATGAGTGTTTATCTCCAGGATAAAATGATCACGACACTGAATAAGTAACACTACAATATTCAGGTCCAGCAAATACAAATGTCAGATTATACTCTCTCCATGTACAGTATTAATGTAATATATATGAAGGAAAACACAAGAAATTTTGTCTAATTCAACACAAAATTATAATAGTAAATTTCATATAGAAACATACACTGTTTCTGACAAAATCAATATAGCAGGATAACAAGAGACAGTATTTTCTATACAAAAAATTACTACAATTTTACAGAATTTCAACACTAAAATTCAATATAGAAACACAGAACAAAGTGATTAAATTTTCACTGAAATTCATCATACAGTGGAAAAGATAATCATCTGAAAATACGAACTAGTAACACAGATAATTAACCAGATAGAAAAATCTGAATAGAAATTCATACAGAATTTCTAAATTTGAAAGTGACGAAATAAAACCGACTGAACGGTTAGAATCCGTCAGAAACAGTCGCCAGAATTTAAACAGCTCTTCGTCGGATATGTGAATGGACGTCGCTGGAATCTAGGCAAAATGTCGTCGTTGCCGTAGGAGTTCGTCGGAGAGAGAGAGAGAGAGAGAGAGAGAGAGAGAGAACACAAAATTATGTGAAAAACTATCGTTCGTCGGAGAGAGAGAGAGAGAGAGAACACAAAATTATGTGAAAAACTATCTTTATTTTGGAGTGGGAATCTTTCTATATATAGAAAGAATCGCACTTTTTCGAAATGATGCCAGCTAAACGCGGCCTTTGGAATTAAATTTAAACTTAAATTGGTTCGGTTCTCACGCGGTTCACACGCATCTGGTTTAGACCGCGTTTAAAAATTAAATATTAAACCGACTCAAGCTTTTTTAATATTATTTTAATCTCACTCGACCCGACCTGATTCGAAACGATTGGGCGGCGGCGAGCACGTGTGGAGTATTGGGTCAACACATGGATTTTATAGGTCCTCCCCCTTCCACAAAAGTGGGGTGCCCCTTAGGATCTAAACCTATCTTTAAACTTAGACTTTATATACCCATCACTTTTTCTATAGAAAATTAATGTGGGATAAGCTTTTAGTTTCACCCAATAATCATACTCATAGTATCTAATTTGGAGACTATTATCTCATTCAAATCTCTATAGATTTGAACAAATAGATACTTATTCTTTATCTCCTCATGAAGGAGAATACAAAATACCTTCGACCCACTAAAAAGGACATGTGGGTCTCATCTTAATAATGATTTAAAGTTAGTGAGTCACACTAAATATTCCACCACCATTAACCCACTAAAATTATAAAAAGACTTCTATGTAATATTTTAAATGTTTTTTAATATTTGTAGAACTTTAACCCACTAAATATAACTTAATCTCACTTAGATATCTCAAAAGGTGAAGAATAGTTGACATTTAGTAAAAACATTGCGAGCACCTTATTAAAAATAGCGTGGAATTATCAGTTACTTTAGTATAATATAAAAAATATTTGAAATAAAAAAACAAAAGTCCTAACCATTTAACTGCTCTAACTTGGTGTTTACTACATATAAAAAAATACAAAGAGAAGATTTTAAATTAAAAAGAAGGGAAAAAAAAAAAAAAAAGCAAACTGGAGGAGCTAGTTAAAGAAAAATGTTTCTTCATATTTGTATGGTACTGATGAATGATCATAAAAAAATCAATGTCAATAAATTGAAACATATCTTTTATTATGAGATAATAAATTAATATTTCAATATTCAATATGTTAAAAGAAATATATGATGATATTTGGTAATTTTATAAAATAACAAATAAATATAAAAATAAGTCATTAAATGACACCACTAAAGAAAAGTTCTGGAGCTGTCACTACCTATGACCTATTAAATACATGAAAATAAAAATCATTGCAGAATTACTACCCTAAAACTATAACTGCTACCAATTTACCGGACTTTTAGTGGCGTATGGAGTCCGAACAAATACATATGAAGCTTTTGAAGAAAGAATTCCATTTTCTTCATTCTAATTTGATTGCAGATGGTGATCTCGAAAGCTCATAACAATCGCAAGCCTCTGTGGCAATTTCTAAATATTTACTTGTGATAAGTATGAAACTTTCGGATTTAGATCTTTTCAATTTCAACCGACTCAATCAAAATAAAGTTGAAGGAATGATGTCAACTCAACTAGTGGCATCTCTCATCGGGACGTTAGGATACGTGGGAGAGTATTTAACGGTCCTAGTATGTCTATAAATTCTAAGTGTGAGGCAAAGTCTGTACCAACTAAATCAAGGTTTCTATGGCCTATCGTAGGACAGCTGACAAATGTAAGAGATAGAGAAAGAGACACCAAAGGAAGCAGAGAATTTGGATTCCACGTATTGGCCAAGTTGTTCCAAAATAGTAAATAGATAAATTTTTGAATTGCCTAATTTATGAATTTGATAATTTTTGGGTTTGATTGTGGAAATGAAACAACAAAAAAAATAATATAAAATTTATTGTTTATGAAAATTTAAATTTGATGATTTCTTTGGAAAGGTATATTTACCTACTCTAAAAAAATAAACTACTTTGTTAGGTATTATAAATTGATTAATTCAAAATGAAATGTTTGGATTCATGCAATCAGACGGATCCTTACTAATTTCTTCTACGTTATGCTTGGTAAGATATTTAAAGGGGAAGAGAAGGATGAATTTTGAGACTTTTCTTTTCCTTGTTTAGTTTGACTTACTAGGGAAAAAGGAAAAAAAATGAAAAATATAATTTTTATAGATATTTCCATTTCTAAAAAAATTATCTTATGAAAGCAAGAAGAAAAGTTTAAATTTAAACTAAACAAATAATGCTAAAAGCCTAAAAGTACAATAAAAGAACATATTTTCCCTTTTATATTCTTTTTACCTCCTTCTCAACCCACAAATAAAACTGATGATTTATTTTTGGTCTTCTTTCCATGCCTTTTTTTTTTTCTCTTCTTTTTTTTTTTTTTTTCTATTCTCTTCCCTTCTTTTTATCTCCAACCAAACATAGCATTCTTCTTTTAATTAATAATATTTTTAAGAAACCAACTTCATTTCATGGTGTAAATAATTCTACTGTTTAATAGTTAATATCTAAAAATATTTTATTATATTAATAGTTAGAGTAGAAAAATACACATGAACAAACAATATTATATTATATACTATATAAGAATTATTGGTAATAAGGAAAGGGTTTAGAAGCTTTTATACAACCAATATTGGATATAATACTTTTTTTTTCTTCTGTGAAAGTAGTTCATCAGCTACAGAAAATATACATTGTTGTTTTATTTTTATATAAAAAATTCATAACTATGAGCAAAAATTTTCATCATTGAAAGTCATAAAGAAACTTGATATATAATAATGCTATTAATTAATAAAAGTTTATTCTCCCAACACTATTATTTATTAGAGGGTCTACTAGAAGTCTGATTAAGAACCATTACAACATAGTAGTATTTGTCATAAACCTTTATTTTGGATGTGATTGCTGCTAATAATTGATAGGAAAATGTTATTCTAGCATAAAGTTTGTACAAAAAATATCATTAGAATGGTATCGCGATGATATTTTAGTCATTAAGATTCAGATGTTTTGTTTTAAAGTGAAAGATCTCGTTCAGTTAAATTATTCTATATTCTCGTTCAATTATCTCATTCAACTATCTTATTCTTCTATACATAAATTCCGTATGATTTTAGTGTGTGTAATAGTTGAATGAATCAAAAGTACTTTTGATTTCGCACGGCAAAATGGTAATCCCACAGTGGCACAACAATTGATTATAAATGCTTTGCAACCATAAAATTGTACTATATCGCCCCATAATTCTCATGGAATTTTTTGTTTTAGAACAATGTTAGCATTTTCCATTCAATTGCCGTTAGAGCTTTTGAATGCAAGCAATTAATGCCTCATCGAACGTAAATTACATTCAAAATATAGCTTGCAAAACCAACATTTGAATTTTAGATTTGTGGAGGGAAATGAAAAGAAACAAAAAGATAGGAAAAGAAAATAAAGTGAAAGAAGTTAAATTCATATCTTTTTTTTTGTTGGGTTGGAAAAATAAGAAAAACATGATTTATAAGTACTTGTTAAAAAGGCTTATTTTTAGCTTGGTTACTCTCATAAAAATAAATATGTGTAAGTAATTTTATTTCTCTCAACTTTTTTTTTCCTTTACAAATTTAATATCCAAACATAACATAATAAATTGCATATGATAATTTGATGGTGAAACTAAAATGAGATCATTGAATAGATTCTTGGAGTCACCGAGGTCTTTGGCCGTTAATCATCCAAATTGTGTGGGACGAAAAGATTATAAATACTTTGAAATTAATCAAGGTGTATATAAATTAGCCTAAATAACTTGTTAGAAAAAAAAAAAAAAAAAACCACTTAAACTTTTCAACATGTCTTTGAGTGTGTGATCATCTCATTCTAACTCATCCCGGCATGCGTTCTTATAATGGGTTGAAAAAAGATAATGGACGTCAATTGTCAGATTGCTGGCTTGTGCTATCTAACATTCTTAAAGGTTGGTTGAAAGTTACCTACTCTTCTCTCACATGCTTGTCTAACTTTCACATGTATCCACCCCATTCTGCATAGTTCTATAATATATTTATATATACAGCTCTATATGTATATATAAAAACACTACATATGAGCTCTCTCCTATGGCTCAAAGATTAAGTTGACTAATAGTCCCTTGCGTAGCCATGACTCCATTGGCCCTTATTCTGTATACTCTGGTCATTGGCTTCTTCCTGTATTTCTTGCTTAACCTACGCACCCTCCTTCACCGGCACCCGCTGCCTCTGCCACCGGGACCAAAACCATGGCCGGTTATCGGAAACCTGCCCCACCTAGGCACCATGCCCCACCACTCTATTGCCGCCATGGCTCGGACCTACGGCCCTCTCATGCACCTCCAGATGGGGTTCGTCAACGTCATGGTGGCGGCGTCGGCGTCGGTGGCGGAGCAGTTCTTGAAGAACCATGACGCCAATTTCTCTAGCCGGCCACCCAACTCCGGTGCGAAGCATATGGCTTACAACTACCAGGACCTAGTGTTCGCACCCTACGGTCAACGGTGGCGCATGTTAAGGAAAATTTGCTCCGTCCACCTCTTCTCCGCCAAGGCCTTGGATGACTTCCGTCACGTGCGCCAGGTCTCTCTCTCTCTCTCTCTCTCTCTCTCTCTCTCTCTCTCTCTCTCTCTCTCTCTCTCCACTATTTTTCATGTTCACATGTACTCATGCATTTGTTTGATTAATTACTGAAAATTAAAAACATTGTCAAATCAAATTGTGAGATGGAAATTATCAAAGCCAATTTGATTGCTGGGCATTAATAATTTGTTTTAATATTGTTAGGAGTTAGGACAGTCAACTTTTCTCAAAATAGGTTTTATATAAAATGACAAAATACCCTCTTTAAAAATTTGTTTGTAGCAATTAGGTTTTGTTAGGAGTTTGTTTTGAGAATGTCTATCACATGGTTACTATGAGATTCAATTGGACAGAATTTCATTATATGAAATTCATTTTGAAATTTTTGAATAATATTCTGAAAACTTATAGAAAATATTTTAAATATGTTTGAGATGCATAAAGGAAAAATAGATAAATAATTAGCCAAAATTATTTTAAAACGTGAATTATTTATTTTATAAATTATTTTCCTTAAGTTTTAACTAAGAATTGATTGTATATTTATGAATTTACTATTAAAATATTCACATAGGTTTCTACAAAATTCTCTAATGACCTTTTATTTATTTTTTTCAGATTTTCAAAAGCTGGTTTTTTCTTATAAGATTCCTAGAATCCTATTAGGTTTTCCATTCATTCTTAATCACTCTTTTACTTCCGTTTTGTTATATATATATATATATATATATGTATATATATATATTTGCCATCTTTTTCGCTACAGTTGAAATTTTTGCTTTTGCTCAACTGCTTTTGAAAGTGACGTGTTATGGTTGCAGGAGGAGATAGCGATACTGACGCGCGCGCTGGCGAGTGCGGGCCAAACGCCGGTGAACCTGGGGCAGCTGCTGAACGTGTGCACAACCAACGCACTTGGGCGGGTGATGCTGGGTCGGAGGGTGTTCGGGGACGGCGGCGGCAGCAGCGACCCGAAGGCCGACGAGTTCAAGGAGATGGTGGTGGAGCTGATGGTACTCGCCGGGGTTTTCAACATCGGCGACTTCGTCCCGGCCCTCGAGTGGCTCGACCTCCAGGGCGTCGCCTCCAAGATGAAGAAGCTTCACGCTCGGTTTGATTCATTCCTTAACGCCATCATGGAGGAGCACAAGCTCAGCCCTGGTGGGGCCCAGAAGCACACGGACCTGTTGAGTACGTTGATTTCGCTCAAGGATGACGCCGACGGCGAGGGAGGGAAGCTCACTGACATCGAAATTAAAGCCTTGCTCTTGGTACTCCCTCCTACTCTCTCTCTCTCTCTCTCTCTATATCTATACATATATACATGTATATATAGATATACCTTGTTTGATTTTGTAAAAAAAAAATAAAAATAAAAGTGAAAGAAAAAAACATAAGAGAGATTCAAAATTCTTCGTTCCTTTTTTTTTCTCTCTCTTAAATAAAATTAAATTAAAAAAATAAATATTTTTTCTTTCTTTTCTCAAATTTCCACTAGTTGTAAGTAATAAGTAAATTGCTACTCTCACCCCCTCTGACAATGCACCTCCGGCTTGTCAACGTTGTCCCTCTATCACAATTATCTTTATACCTCTCTTTTTCTCTTAAAACAAGAAGTCACTCAACCCTTGCATTTGCATTTCTTTTTATTTTTTCAGTTTTATTTAATTTTTATTTAGTTTTGTTTTTTTATTAGTTTTGTTTTTTTTAATCAATTTTGTTTATTGTTGTTTCCATCAATGTTTTTTATTTTATTTAATTTTTAACACATGTCAGAATCTTTTTTTTTTTTTTTTAAATTACCCTCCTAACTCGACACCCCATCTTTTTACATATTTTTGTGTATCTTTTTTTTTTCAATTTTGTTTAATTTTTATTTAGTTTTGTATTTTTTAATCAATTTTGTTTATTGTCTTTTTCATTAATTTTTTTTTTCTTTTTTTTATTATTTTATTTAATTTTTGATATATGTTAAAACCTTCTCTTCAACCTTTGATACATGTCAGAACTTTCCTCGCTCAACCCTTGACAACTCCTGACGCATGTCAAAACCTATCCCTTACTTTAAATTATTACCCTCTAATCCTTGACACATGTCAGAATATCTCTCTTTTAAATTATCTTTCAAAATTTATAACTAAAAAATAAACAAAAAATTATAAATATATAATAAAAATTTTTTTATCTAAAAAGAAAAATAAAATTGATAAAAAAAATATAAAAACTAATTTTAAAAAAAATACAAAATCAATGAAAAAATACAAAATTAAAAAAAAACTAAATTGAAAAAACTGAGGCAAGAATAAAGGGAGCAGAGGATGTGTAGGCATATTAGTAATTGTCACGGAGAGATTTGAGGTGAAACCGGAAGAGAGTTTGTTTCAAGAGGGGTGCGAAACGCAGGTTTCAATAAATAATATTCGATTTGCTTTGAAAAGTACAAATGGTACTTTTCAGGAGAAATTATATAGTGGTCACCATATAGGATTGCTTCTCCTTTTATTTAGGCATGCCAGTGGATATTTGACTCCACCTACCAACGTACCTGTCAAAATGTAATTGAACCCAACTACCAAGAGACCTCTCAGAATGTTAGAGATAAAGTACATGCCGTGATAGTGCACAAGTACTGTATAATTCGTCTCTACCTAGCAAAAGAACTATCACAATATAAGAGATAAAGGACAAATATGTGATACTGAATGTGTACTGGATAATTTTTTTCGAGAAAAACTATTATGATGTTTTGGCTGAGAAAACATTCACCGTAACGGTGATTTTATGTAATTTCGCAAACATGATATCATTAGTCAATGGAATCAAGACAAATGATAATGTTGAAATTGTAATCAACAAAATATAATATCAATCAGTGGTGTAGAGAAATTACTTTAAATGATCATCACATGCATGTAATTTCTGTTATGATTTGAGTATTTTTATATTTACGTGGATTAAGGATTTAAATAAACAAATATTTAAATTATGGTGAAAGTCACCATTTGAGATAATCTTTTTAAGGAATAGCTTGGAAAAAAGTAACTCCTCGACTTTGGTTATTAATACTAAAACTTATGTCCTAATTTCATTGGTTTATTATGATACCGTGTTAGTAAAATGCATGTTATAGTCGTTGTAGTGAATATTTTCTCATTCTCGCTCACTTTCACTTCACAAATTGGGCGACTAAGTAGGTAGCAATCTTATTTTTAGGGTACACCTTTTGTTATGATTTATGTCGAACTCAATTTTGCTATTATTTAATGCATTTGTTTAATTTTTTTTTTTATATTATTTGTTCTTAGAATATTTTTTTTTTCTTGCATTGGAATTATTGTTTCTCAAATAGTGAAAAAGGATGGTTCCAAAATTGTGAGCATGACAGAGCCGCATTTTTTGTTTTTCTTGTTTGAAGTTTTCTAAGAGAGCCAATTCTATTGCAGGACTTGTTCACGGCAGGAACTGATACATCCTCTAGCACAGTTGAGTGGGCCATTGCAGAGCTCATCCGTCACCCCAAAATTCTAGCCCAAGCTCAACAAGAGCTCAACTCAGTAGTTGGTCCGGGCCGGATTGTAACCGAATCTGACCTTCCCAAACTAACCTTCCTCCAAGCCATCGTCAAGGAAACCTTCCGGCTCCACCCATCGACCCCGCTCTCCCTCCCTCGGATGGCAGCTGAAAGCTGCGAGATCAACGGCTACTTCATACCGAAGGGCTCGACACTTCTCGTGAACGTGTGGGCCATAGCCCGGGATCCAGATGTATGGACCGAGCCACTAGAGTTCCGGCCCGAACGGTTCCTACCAGGCGGTGAAAAGCCCAATGCTGATGTTAGGGGAAATGACTTTGAAGTCATACCATTTGGTGCAGGGCGTCGGATATGTGCCGGAATGAACCTTGGCTTGCGCATGGTCCAACTACTAACCGCAACCTTGGTCCATGCCTTCAACTGGGATTTGACGGAGGGACAATCGGCCGAGAAGCTGAACATGGATGAATCCTATGGGCTGACCTTGCAACGGGCCTCACCCCTTATGGTTCACCCACGACCAAGGCTGGCACCTCATGTTTTCCGGGCTTAAATGGTTGTCAAGTAAAAAATGGTTCATGGCCTGTGTGCCTAATAAGTGATGTTCTTGTTTTTATTAGACTTTTCCTACCACCTTGATGTGTTCAGTCTGTTTTTTGTATGTTTAATTTTCTTCACTACTTTGTATGAGAGTATAATGGAAGAAGCTCCAGAGGTAAGCTTATGCAAATATATATGAGTCTATTTGTAGTTCTTGCTTTATATCAACACTAACCCATGCATGATATAAGCTGTGTATGATCTGAAAGACTCTGCAACTCAATTAGGTTTCAACACCAAGGTGGTAGGATGGATTTTTATGTTTTAGTTTAGCCGGCTTAATTTATACAATCCAGTCGTTTTCTCCTTCTATTACTTAATTTATTCTCCCGGTAAAAAAATATATTGTCTTAGTGTGAAAATTAAATTATAATGGACAAAAAATTGTAAATGTGTTAAAAAAACAAAAAAGACAGAGGAGAAATGAACTGGCATAGATAAGATGGGAATGTTGATCAGCAGCCAGTGGACCCCTTTTACAGCTTGATGTTTTATCCATTGGTGGGAGTAGGTAAAGGAGAGGCTGCTATAATTGTTGGATGTTTGCTGGTTATTGGACACCCACAACTATAACCAACAAAAAGTTTGGTATTTGTTTGACGGGCAAGGCTCCTCTAAAACTTGTTCAATTCGTTTAACCTATGTCTAAGGGGAATAGAGGGCAAGCTTTGGTGTAGTTGTAAAGTTGTTCTATTGAGATCTATGCGTCACGGATTTAAAATACAAAAATAATTTCTTTAGTCACAAATTTAAAATACAAAAATATATATTTTTTTTTAGTACTCAGAGATTAGGTTGCTTGTACCTAGCTCTTCCTATATACCCTAATGGCAGTAGCTTCGAACGCTAAATCTAACTGACAGCATCCATAGTTTTTAGCCTCTCTTACCCCCACAAATCCACAACTCTCACGAAAGATTCAATTCAATAAGAGACCGACCTAATAAAGTGAGTTTGAGGCAGCTCGCTATGAATTAGAGAATTTATTTACTATTCTAAAGTGTTACGTGTTCATACTCCTCTAATTATATGAAAATGGATTCTTAATTGAGGTCAAAATCTCACCATATATGAGTGGTACAGCAAAATTAATATAGTGTCAAAACCCCACCATATATGAGTGGTAGAATAAAAATGACATGATATCCAGAAGTACTGTATAATTTTTTTTTTTTATGCACTAAGATGAAATTTGACAAAAAAATTAAATGATAATTGAATTTAAAAGAAAGGCCGCCCTATATTTATATAGTCAAGCCCGTTCCTCGACAAGCTAATTAAGGAAAGTGGAGATTTCTTTAAAAAATATATATATATATTATTTTTTCTTTCGTTTGCTTTCTTTCCTTATTCCAAATGTAATATTAAGTGCTAACTTTTATTTTCATTTTTTTGTATAATTTTAAATCCGAGTGGTTGTAGTGGATCCTCATATCACTAAAAACTTGTCCTCTATCTAATTATAGCCTGTTCGAAACTTGGAGAATGAGAGAGAAAAGAGAGAGAAAAAAAAGAGTTTTAATTTGCTCTCTCTTCTTTCCTTTCACTCTTTCTAATTTCTTTTTTCTCTCTTTCCTTTTCTTCCTCAAGTTAGCAACAAGCTTTTAATTTCCACACAATAGTCACTTGATTTGGTGTGGTGGTCGTTTTGATAACTCCAATTGTGATAGCAAAGATTTTTCGTTATTTTGCTATTAACTTAAAAATCCATAGAAATTGAAAAAAAAATATAGAAAAAGGACAGGAACTAGACGACTAACGAACTAAAAAGACGTCGTTTTCCCACCCGTCAAAAATACCAAAGAAAAGCGTCGTCGTTTTACTTTTCTGCAGATTCACCCGACTACCAAGCTCCGACGGTCTCCATTCCCAAGGCATCGTGCTCTTCTTCAACCTCTTCCTAGGGTTTTCTTCTTCCCGCATCAAATTCCTCTCTCTGTTGTTTGCATATATATTTATATATTTATAAGGTATCTTCTCTCTTTAGTATTTATCAATCTGCACCTGAAAATTAGGGTTTCAGTGATGCTTTCGATCCAATTCTCCCTGCTCTGAGATGAGAAACATCCAAGAACTCAGCTTCGAAATCACGCAATCTCTCTCACCGACTCCTAGTATTCCCGCCAAAACCAACGGCCACGATGATCATGGTCTGTCCCTCTGGTTCTCCTCGGAGTGCCATGGATTCTGGCGCGACGCAGCTCTGGTGGTCCCTTCGGCTCTGTTCGTGCTCTACTTGGCGTTTCACGCCAAGAAGAACCTCAGGAAGCTCAGTCACGGCCGGTCCTACATCATGATCGCCTACTACGCACTCCTTTGGTTCGCCGCCCTTCTCAACCTCGCTTGGTGCTCCCTTCAGGTACTGCAAACATTTGCATTCGCAGTTCGTCTTATAAATTCCGCGATTTCGGTTTTTTTTCTTCTTTATTTGGTTAGTCATTAACTGAATATCGGAGTCCACTAATGCTGTGTTTTGGTTGCTATGGAAACTGAGGAAAAGAAAGAGAAATTGAAATTGAGATATTTTGTTTGGTTTGGTTGGTAATAAACTTAATCGAGTGGAATAATTTGCGACAGCAGGTAGCCAAGTGATTAACTTTGTCTTGGAGCATAGTATAGCTGTGTATAATACCTGTGACATGAAATTCTCAACAACACTGGATTGTCTTATTCACTTTCTCTTAGGAAATATTAGACGGATGCATGATTTTTTTTATGAACCTCAATAGATTCCAAGAACTTATGGCTAGTTTTGGTAGTTTTGAAGTCGTGAGTTTGAAGTTTCAATATTTCTTCTCAGTTTGATGTCCTGCATGTGTTTTGAAGCTGAATACGATATAGATGATGATGGACACAGTAAATGTACTCACTGGACCCATGTTTGCAAATGCAATATTGAAGTGTTACTATGCTGAACAGTATGGGAATTCGGAGAGCTTTGGTTTTCAATGTTGGTGTATTCCTGATTGCTTAAATAGATGCAAGAAATGTTTCTAAAATTGTTGCAACTGGGAAACCTGCGAGTCTGTAGAATCAGCAGAATACTTTGGCATTTTACATCTCAAATGGCCTAAGTATGCCAAGCATCCTTGGAGCATAAGTGGAATATGCTCCAACTGACTATTTGCCTAATTGGTGAACTATTTACCTAATTGAAGCATAATTAGTGATATATATCTCACTTCATTCCATAATCAAGGTGTCATATTACTGCTGTTATTTGCCTTCTCATTCAACTGACATTTCTATAGATTTATATCAAATGGGATTGTCACCTTGATTATGCTTCTGATCTTATCCATTTTCACACTTGAGTTCTAACTTTTTCCACTGCCAGTAAGATGACTCTTACTAGGGCCACATTTGGTACGTGGTAATGGAATGAAGTGAGAATTGAATGCAACATGAAATGGAATGGAATATCCATTCCCATTCCACTCTTTGGTTGTTGACATGGGATGACTATGGAAATGCAAAAAATCAATCCCGTTCCAATGTTCGGTCATGCCTTTTCAAAAGCTGGAATGGAATGAAAATTTTTAAAATTAAAGTTTCCAAATTACATTACACATAAAATAATCAACATAGCATATTTTCTAAAACAATAGAACAGAAAACAAAACCACATAATAACAACAATCAAATTTTAACATTCATACAAAGCATCCATGTAATACCATTTACTTTAGACAATGTTCATAGAACATTAATCACACACAAGTATCTTTAGAAACAAGAACTCTTTTTTCAGATATTCTCGAAATGATTGCCTTCAAGCATGGAGAAGTGGAAATTGATTTTTCCTCAGCACAAATTGTAATATGGCTATCACCATGTCTTACCGGATTTTGATTTGACTGTCTGATGACTTTGGATCTTCTATTTTGATTATCGAAATGCTGCATGAGATAAAAAAAGGTGCTTCAGTAAAACTACCAATATGATTTAATGGATGACTATAAGAAGCATTTTTCTTTTCTTTTGAGAGAATAGTATTTCAGTTGTATCAACCATCAGTCTTTATTGAGTTAATATTAGCAGCAGTCAGTTCAAAGAGTCACTGATTGGGACTGGTATTTCATCATTGGATTTATGAAATAGGCATGGCAGTGTGCTCTTGGGAAGGAAGTTGCATGGAACTTCTTGTCATTGTTCACGGAAGCTGGGATGCTATGTTTGGAGATTAGCTTGGTGGCTTTCTTACTTCAAGAAAATTATGCTACTGGGTTGGAAACACTAGCACGTACTTTCATTCTTTCAGGTCTCATTGTTGGTATCGGTGTTCTTCTCAAGGTACTACTTGCTTTAGTTTTAGAAATGTGTGCTTCTCAGTGTGTGTATGGTTGTGCTAGTATGTGCATTTTTATTTTTTCAAGTAACTGCAAAAATAATGTTTGTAGCCTTCAAGTGAACATTGTGAGGGCTCTGCTTGTGCTCAAATGTAGCAGCTTTAAATGAACTGAGGTGCTTGCAAGTAGTTATGGCTTGGCTTGTTTAGTCACATGATTCTCAAAATAAGACCCTGATCCTTGTTTTCAATCATGATAGATGTTATACAACAATCATGTGAAACCTATCATGCAATCTAAGACTAATCATGTGAATATTGACAAGAAGGCAGTATATAGCAAAACAAGCTATCTAGATGAGGGGAATAAGAAATCATGCATAGAAAGTTTCAAATAAGTTACAAGAAAGCTTAATTTGTCAAAGTGCTATGACGAACAAAACGCAAGTCTAAGAAACATATAAGGATCCTAGAAAAAAAATGTAAAATGCATGAAATCATGCATATCAACCCTGAAAAGATCAAACTCTCAAGAGATCCAAAAACATATGAATCTATGTATCCAATTCATGAATCCATCGCATAAAAGATGTTAAAGCATATATAGGATGGAAGACCTACCGCTAAGTGATTAAAATCCCCTTTTCTTGAGCTTTAAGATCCCCTCAAAGCGTTTATGATTGCCTTTGCCTTAAAAAGTGCAAGCTTGCTTCAATCGAGTTCATCCTTTGATCACCAACTTGCACCAAAGGTTGAAGAGGCTTGTGGATAGCTAAACTAAATTGTGGCCGGCCACAAAAGAGGTTGAAGAGGGTTGCGAATGGGTAGTACTGGTGTTTGAGTTGGTTTCGAATGGCTAGAGTTGCTAGGGTTTGACTATGGTGGCTAAAAGAGAAGGTTATTCTTGCTCACGTCCGCCCTACTTCTAATGATAGATAATAAAGGTGGGAGATGGGCTGAGGGACAGCAAAGGTACAAAAACAAAAACTACATGGCATACGTATGTCAAATGGTAGGGCCCATTATGAACAATCATTAAGGCGATTCTGATCTCGCTCGGCTCAGGGCGGTCACTTGAACAGGGCAGGATTGATCGATCTACATCAATATTTCTAGCTTCCCTTCCTAGGAGCGCATCTACAGAATAGAGAGAGCACTCACCACACTCCTGCTATACCAGGGCCTTTAGCTTTCAGTGGGAAGAAGAGATGACTTCTAGATAGCTTTTTTCCCTAAACCTAAACAATGGATGATAGGCCGGCTTAGGATAATAGAAAACAAACCGTCTTTCGCAAGCCACCTATAATTGGAGAGCTTCAAGAATCTATTTTTATCTCCAATTGGTTTGGTTACCAAATTCTTAGAACTATTTGTTTTATGAGCATTTTACCCTAAGAAGGCAAAATAAAGTTGTTTTGGTAAAATGCTCGTAATATATTTTTTTTTAAATCAGATCAAGACCCATTTTATAGGCCTGGACATTCCTTTTAGAGTACTAAAGAATCTTTGAAACCAATTTTGAAAAATGATAAGTTTTGTAATGACCAAATTGCCCCCATGTGCACTCGAGAGGGGTCTACTTTCACCCATTATTTTTTTATGGTTACTTATGGTCTAAAATGAGTCCTCAACAGAGTATGCTAGCTTGTGATCCATTGGAGAACCTTCTTGTTGCAATCTCATCAAAATTTGAACCACTCCATTTCTCATATTGGGGATACTTCAAAAAAGGAGCCTAAGTCTTATGGTGGTCAAAATGGGGCCTCTACACGAGGCACTAGTTTTAATGGGATTATGGGATTTGAGCCTCAAGTATGTCTTGAGTTGTTTTAGTTGAGTTTGTTTTTAATGCAGGCATTAAGGCACAATTGTTACAAGCCTTGGAACTATGGTGGAAAACTAGGATACACAATTTGCGCGAGGATTGAATTGGAAGACCAGTGCCTGGATTCATGAACTACTGACAATTGGGCTGTTGACTTTCCAAAGCGCAAGCTGAGTGTTGAGGCACTTACTTTGCAAAATCTTTAGATGTCTAGATGTTATAGAGAGTTGAACAGGTGATTGAAAGGCACACACAAGGGCCACTTGAATTTTGTGTACCTATTGTTGGTTTACAACTATTGGGCTCCAGATCATGGCTAAAGTTACACCTGGGCAATTAATTAATTATTATTATTATTACTATTATTTTTTTTGGGTTTTGGGTTTTTTGGGGGGGGCTTAAATTTAGTTTAGGTGACTTTATTTACAGAAATCTGTATATTGACCTATTCATTTTAGTTGATCTATAATCAACGTACAGTAAAGGATTTGCAAAAAATCCCAATTATTGAGGCATAATGGAGAATATTCACTTGAGTCCTTCACATACTTATAGCTTACTATATGCAGGCTATCTGAACTCTAATTTCATTCCCATTTTTTAAGCATCACTACTGACACAGCCAATAGGAAGGTTCTCCAAACATTGTGCATAAATGGTGTTTTATCCCTTAGTACAAAAAGTCCAAGGGTCATTGATTTCCATAGGGGATACATTGCTTAAAATCAGGTGAGTTTCGGTTAGCTTACTTATTTGATCTTTTATTTTTTTTGATGGAGGAGCGTTGGAAGAAGTCTGGCAAGTTCTTTCACCTCTTCTAGTGAGAATACTTTTTTAGGCCCACTTTGATGAGCTCAGTTCCTAGGTAACGATAATATGTAATATGTTAGGCAAACTATACTCCTTTATCCTTTACATGTGTTGTGTAGGGTGGTGAGGATTGGATTCTTATCTTTCCTGATGCAGGTACCTAAACTTTTCAAGTATATGGTAGTTTTTTCCCCACCTGTCTGGCAGTTCGTACTCATTTTTTAAACTAACAGCCTTTTCCTTGAATTCTTACATTTTCCATTTTGCAGGCAATTTTTATATTTGGATTTGGGGTCCCACTATTCATTGATAGCAATGAAACTACACACAGGATGAAGTGGGGCCTGTGGACCATCCACAACCTACTGCTTACAGCAGTTTATGGGTTCATATTGTTTGTGCATTACGCAAAATGGAGAGACCAGTTGCCCCGTGAGTTTAATTTTGATGCAGTTGCCCCACCCCTCCCCCACCCCTGCCAACCAAAAAAAAAAAAAAATCAACAAACAAATAATTGCCTCTATTTCTGGATTTGAGATAATCTAACCTACATTTTCTTTTCCTTTTCTGCAGCAAGACCCGCATTCTACAACTACGTAGTCATCATGTTTGCAACTAATGCAGTGGCATTGTTTGCTTGTGGACTTGCAGGAATTGGGGCTGCATTTGGACTCTGGTAACCTTAAAATTAGAAACAAACTTACCAAGTTTTCTTTCAGATGGACCATAACTTACCGCTTAGCAATTGCCTTCTCATCTGCAGGTTGTACAATGTCACGGTTATCTGCTATCACTGTCTTTATCTTCCTTTTCTGTATGTAACCTTCTTAGCAGATTTTTTCCAGGTGATTCGCCCTTTACCCCGTTTCTATTTAAGAGACTCTATTGCTTTCTTAATTTTCTGCAGTCTGATCATTGATTTAGTGCATTTGTGCTATGATGATGATTTTCAGGAGGAAGATTTACTTTTGGATAATGCATACTACTCTGAGATGAAAGATGCAGGGTTCTTTGATGATGCTGATTGGGACTAGCTTCCTTAGCTCATTTTCGACCCCATGTGCCTGGGAAAATAATGCTTCCTTGTAAATAAAGTTGGAACGCAATGTAATATCTGTAAGTGAATTTAAAGAATAAAAACAAACAAAGAATTGTATACTGAATAAATTGGAAGAGACCGACCAAATTAACTAAGAGAGAAAAAAAAAAAAAAAAAAAAAGTGCGCACATTTGACATTGGTAGAATATATCCATGCATGGTTGGCAAGAATGTAGAGGCAGAATGGGAATTTGAGTCCAAATCTTATTCATTTCATCGTTTGGACTTTGGAGTGTCGGGTTTTATTTCCAAGGTCAAATTCTAGAGGAAAAAACAAATGTAGGCACAACATTTTAAAATAATTATAATTTTCCTCTGTATTATTTGTGTGGATATTCAGGTGTAAGAAAACAAATGTGGATCTGCGTGATTTTCATGTTTTATCATTTTTTGATGTAATATTCTTGGAGAGTTGGGAGTTATCTAAAGCGGGATTGTTGGTAATGGTATTCTAATTCTTCATATTTGATTAGTGACATGTTATGTAACTTCTTGTCTGGATGGAATTGGAAGTTAAGAATGGTTGAAGATAAAAAAGAATAAAGACCCATGAATTGAATATATGTTTTCAATGTTGCTCACAAGGTGTGCATGATTCAATTCAGTCCGGGTTTAGTATCAAAATCAATTTTGGTTTCTTAATTTTTTGACTCACAACTAAACCGATACGATGGTTTTACCTGAACTATATAAGACTTGCGATATGTTTTAAAAATTTTGTAAACACTTCAACTCTTACACCTAATGGTTGATTGTAACAAAGTCCACCATAGTGCATGACAGAATCAATGATACAAAGGCATTTAGATGTCTTTAGGCAATAAATAGAATTTTATAGTAGATATATGTAGTGTAATTTTCAGATTTGTTTGGGTTACCTTATACCCTATGTCACCTGAACTGGGGTGTGAGTGTTGGGAGTGAATACGTGTTCAAGTGTCAGATTTATCTAATTCTCATGTCTAAGGACATTGGAACACGGTTAGATTTATATTTTTTAAATATTTTTTTTGTTTTTTAAAGATAAAATGACATTTACAAGTTAAAATATAACATTTCATACATAAAATAAAAGTTTTATACTTAGTTTTATAGTAAACTTAATTATTTGTATATTTTTATCAGATGCATGTCCAACTAGTATCGAGTGTCGAGTGTTGAGTATCGGGTGTCAAGTGTCGAGTGTCTGACATGGGTACTTCACATATAGCAGGGTCGACTCAGTTCTTTTACACACAAGCACCACGGAAAACCAAACCGAGCCAAGGACAAAATTGGACCACGCACTCCAAATGGCACTTGCGTGACAGAAAATTTTTGGATAAATTACACTAGGGTTAATTATACTTTGTATCCTTACACTTTATACCAAGCCTTGTTTTAAAATTTTTATTTTCAATTGTAACAATTAAGCCCTTACACTTCTAATTTGTTGCAATGACAACGTTTTGTTAATTTTTTTATTTAAAAAATAGACAAAAAATTCGTATATAACAAGCATTTTGCCTTTTTTAAGAGATAAATATGTAGAATCATGCTTTTCTTTAATTTACAACAAATTCCTCTCAAATCACTCTAAAATGATGAATATAATAAATTTTTGTGATGTATATAATGTAAATAGGTTTCATGTAAAACTTTCCAATTCAACTTATGTCCAATACGTGTGAGTCTTTAGAATGAAGAATGGTTAAATTTTACATATTTATTCTTTGAAAAAAGTCATATGATAATTATAAGTAAATTTTTTCTATTTTTCAAGCAGAATGCTGACATTATAACAAATTAGAAATATGTAGACTTAATTGTTATAATTTTAAATGAATGATATGAAATAAAATTTATTGTAAAATGTAAAAGTACAAAATATAATTAACCCATCACACTGACTTCATCGAAGTATCAGTCAGTTTTTTGAAATAAAATTGACCTCTCCTCTATGTGTTCTCTTGCTGACAACAAACCGAGACCTAATCACCACAAATGGTCACCCCCAATCCAAACTAGTTTGGCAACGTAGCCAACTCCCAAGTCACACAACGCGGATGCTATGCAGGTAGGTGCGGTTGGGTGCGAGTACGAAAGCAGAAACGAAAACGAAAATGCAGAGCGTCATTTGTAAAAATATTTAAAGTGTAAAAATATGTATATTTAAATATAAACATATAGAGAAGTACATTTTTTAAAAATAATTTTTAATTTTTGTATACATCAATTTCTTCAAAAATTCTCAACTGATAGTATTTAAAATAAGTAAAAGAAACAATTGTAATTTCTTTATTAAATTACAAAAAAAAGATTTATGTAAAATTTCAATCATAATGACACTGCTCCCATCAGGACACCCTTCCCCACCACCCCGCTACACCTCTAGCCGCACCCCACCATCACCTCCACTCACCACATTCACGGGACCAACACTAGCCCTCACCTACCGACGACCACCAACCACCACTGCCACCCAAAAAATCCTTACCCCTACCACACAACCCCACTCCAACCCCCACCTATACACAGTTGTCACCCCACCATACCCAAATCACTTAAAAGTCCTACATGTATAATGTATATACGTACATAAATAAATATACAAATATATGTCTTCGCCCAAAGTAAAACATTTTTGTATTTTGGAGACTAAGATAAAAAATTTTAAAATTTGGAGGTCCAATACACTATTTTTTATCATAAATATTCAAAATTTATAAAGCCTTTTATTGTCCTAACCTAGTTCTCTTCTTGGCGTGCCGCGGAGGTGGTGGTTGCAGCGGTGGGAATCACCGGAGTAAACGATCGGGTTGTGATTTTGGTTGTTGGTGGAGTTATCTTCTATGAGTTAATGGATGATGTGGCAGAAAATGATTGGAGGATGTAGAATGATGATTTGTTTAGTATTTTCTTATGCACAATTTAGATAAATTATTTTAAATTATGTTAATGGTCCAAAGGGCAATTTGGACATTTTAAAATTTTAAAGCGATGATATCAGCAATTTCCATCCATACCTTTAAGGGTAAAAGTTTTGCATATTTGTCAGATAAAGTAAGAAAGTGCAGTATCATTTCAAAAATCTAAAAAAAATTTGAAGATTCACTTAAAAATTTTAAAATTCAAGATGGGAAACTATTATAATAAAATTAAAACTTAACGTGAAAGTAACACTCTTCTTGAATCCGCATTGGACTCATCCCCAATAGTGTAAATCGAAATTACTAACAAATCACCATTATTAATTAAGTTGGTATCGCTAATGAAAGTCGAACCAAAGACATCCAAGTTTATGTTTTGTCTCAGAGTTCAACTTCTTTTTGTTGGGCTTCCCGTGAAATAAAAGAGATATATAATTGTGCATTTACAGTTAATAGCTTGATTCGTTTTACAACTCTATTTAGAGCAATATTTTGATTGGTTGAACTGCTAATCTGGTTCAACTGATTTCTTATGTTGGATGGGCCAGTTGCTTTACCCATATGAATATTTATCAAATCGAATAGTTGCCTCTGTTCAATTTTGAAAAAACAGGACAATAGAAGGTTAGAAACAGCCCAGCCCAATTTCCAAACAAATGTTACAACCTATTCCCATCGGCGACTCAAAACCCATAATTTGGGCCATCAAGGTCCAATTCAATTCCTAACCAAAATAAATAAACAAAAGTCTAATCGAACTCACAGAAGAAAAAAAAAAAAAAGTACATCCAACTCAAATAAAAAATTACATCCAATTTCCAAATAATCTAACAGCAACACATGTAGCTATGTATGATGATCGTCACAGATAGCTAAATAATTTTATATTTTCTCACTTACCCTATGTTTGGATCTTAAATTTAAGAAAGCAAAGAAAAATGATGTTTAAAAAAGTAAAACATGCTAAATTTATTTATTTTTGGTTGGGTTGCAAAAGCGAGAAAACATAAATAATCATTTGTTAAAAATTTATTTTTGTTTGGTTATTCATAAAAATTGAATATATATATTTATACAAATAATTAGGTATATGTTTTCATTTCATTTCCCCCCCTTTTTTTTAGACTCGTGGATTACTTTCATTCTCTGGTTTTAAAATAGAAAATATGATGTACCTTTTTCCAATTGTGTTCAAACCATTCCATTAAGTGTCTCTACTACATGAGCTTTCCCTTGAAGCATAGCCAAACACGAAAAGTAGGAGAAAGAACACTATTTTACATGTAAAGTTTTATATGAGAGGTGTAAAACAACCAAGTTAACCGAGCTCAATTAGTGTTCGGCTCGTAACGTTGAACTCGATTACAAATACGTAATTTTTGTTGAAGGAGTCAAGGTAAAATAAAATTATTGAGGTTGAGTGAGATAAAAATTTCATGAATTTTAAGAGCAAAAATTTTGAATAATTTTATTTTAAAAACTATAAATAAAATTTTGAGAACTTTCAATTGTGGCCTTCACCAAACTCATGTGTTCGCTAGTGGCTGATTGGGATAGCAACATGTCAAGTACAAGACGGATTTGTTTATACCCTATCTAACCTTAATAGAAAAAAATCTTTCTCATATCTCGTCTCACGAGTTAAACTTCTAATCTATCCCCATTGATGCCCAAATCAAATCGGAACTGGTTAACCCTCACACTTTTTATTTGTTATATAAACTCTGTATGTATATTAAGTGATAGTTATGTACTATTATAAAATAATAAAAATATTTTTGTTATTTTAATACGTAATTGGTCAGCATCGAATTTTATTTTTTCTTTCACACCATTCGAATTTTATTCTTTCTTATGTAACGTGCCCTTGAAATTTTTATTAAACTCTAAAACCTTTCTATTAAGATCTGGACGAGTTGGGAACCCGTTTTCGCAAGTGATATTGCCATCTAGTGGCTGAGCTAACTCTCTTTAATTTGAACTTTTTAAGTGCATGGAAGCACATAGGAAAATGCCGCTCGCAATGAAAAGCATTTTGCTCGTCTCCCCATGAAAGATGAGGCACCTCTCTCTCCTAAATATTGGGTAAAGATAAACTGAATAAACTGTGTATAGAAAATGGTTAATTACAACATCACCATTTAGACTATGTTTTAATACCATTAAATTTTTTTAAATTTTAAAATGTAACACATTAATCTTTAAATTATTATTTGTATTAAATAACACGTACTTTTTATTAGTTATTCATTAAGAAAATGATTGAAAAGTTATAACGTGATTTGTCAATGTTAACAAAAATATAATTTTATATTTAAATTGATCTGATTGAAGTATTTTTTGAAATGACATGTAAATATATGATTAATTCAACATGTATTTAATTATTTGACAATTATTATTAAAAAAAGAATATTAATCTAGGTATGAAATCATATTTATATGAACATGTGTGAGTTATGTAACAACTTTTTATTTATTTATTTAATAAATTACTAACTGTGATTTATGTAAATTGATAATTCAAAAAATTATTTTAAAATTTAATGAATTATAATTTAAAGGTTATTGTTGTAATTAGCTGACGAATTGAATGTTCAAACAAAAAAGTTCTCATAAGCCGACACCAGTGACCAGCCTGGTCCACTGCCATTCCACCACCTACACATCACCCTTAAATTGCATTTTTTTGGTACTACATTTCTCCCCATTTCCCAAAACCTCTCTCTCTCTCTCTCTCTCTCTCTGTGCTAACCTGTTTGCAGGCTTTGTCTGAGCACCATTGATACCTCTTTCTTCTCTATACTTCGTTTTATCTTTCATCATGGATGGTTTAGTGTATGTAGCTCTTATCTTGGCCATGGCTGGTCATTCAAGTAAGCTCTTTCATTACCCATTTTTACCTTACCCTTCTCACTTCTTGCCAAACCTGCAAGCCATCATATTATCTGTATTTAGTGCTTGGCTGTCCTGATTTTCTGCTATGCTTGTTTCTGATGAATGCTCATACCCAGCAATTTTTTTTTTTTTTTTTGCAATAAGCTTTATAAACTAAATGTGCTTAATATTACTAGATACTGGTTCTTCTATTTTTTTTTTTCCTTTTAGTTCTTATTCATTTTTTAGTAGCTTGTATGTTCTTCATCTGAGCTCAGTCAAGACAGAGCCTCAGTCCAAAGTCTTTCAAAATGTGTCTGTAAATCCATTGTATTCATTTTCTTATCTCTACCTTTTTTAAAGTGGCATTTAAGAAATTTCAAACCATAAGATTACTTTTTTTCCCCTTTGACATATATGTGTGTATATATATATATATATATATATATCACATTGTTTTATGTTCATTTTTAAATCCCAAGACTTCCCCATTTTTGTTGGGTGTGATTTAAGCTTTTTTTTTTTTATTATTATATTTTATGTGGGCAATATATAAGTTCAGTTAGTGCCTCACCCATTTTTAACATTTGCACATCTTACAACATCATTTGAGGTTTGACATTGTTTTCCAAAGATAAATTTTATTTATTTATTTTACAATTATTTTAAAAATCCCATGGATCTGATTCTTCTACTTCCTCCCTAAATGTTTTTGTTTTTGTTTATTTTCTTTTCTGTCTATAAATATTTTGGCTTTGTTTTCTTGTACTCCTACAAATTTCTGCTCTCTCTCTCTCTCTCTCTCTAGATGAGTTGATCTTTCTTCTTATTTTCTCTCTCTTGGTAGGTGCTACATGGTGTGTTTGCAAGGAAGGAGTGGGTGATGCAAGCCTACAGAAGACATTGGACTATGCCTGTGGAGCTGGGGCTGATTGCACCGTCATTCACCAGAATGGGGCTTGCTACAATCCCAACACTCTAAAGGCTCATTGCAATTATGCAGTTAATAGCTATTTCCAAAAGAAGGGTCAAGCTCAAGGCTCCTGTGATTTTGCTGGCACTGCCACTGTTTCTGCATCAGATCCCAGTGAGAGCCAGCCCTCATTACATTTTATAACACATTTTTTTTTTCCTTTCTTTTTTCTCCCCTTATTTTTGTTCTGTGGCCTGTGGGTTCAAAATTTTTTCTTGGAATTCACTTATTTTCTCCTTTTGGTAATTTGCAGGCACTACTGGTTGTGTTTATCCTACTAGCGCCAGGTTTGCTTCCTTTTTTTTTTTTGTTGGAAATCTAATTTTTATAATTATGATTTATTTGGAGATTTTTTTGTTTTGGACTTTTGGTGTGAGGCTGTGAGCCTCTCAGGTGAGGTGTGATTGGGGCGCTCTTGTTTTTCTATAGATTGGGTGCCCCTTCTTATCAGAGATATTTTTTTTTTTTTACCAAATTCAGCCCCAAAAAGTCATTTTGTTTTTATAGCTGTTTTGAACTTACCAAACTGAGCTCTGCCCTAAAGTCAGTGTTTTCAAACCGAAGTCGTGCCAATCCTACATAAAATATCTGAAATAAAATTCAGATGGAGTTGTGGTTTCATTCACAACTTTCATATAAAATATGTAAAATAAGATCTAGTTGGAGTTGTGTTTTGAATTTGTAACTTTTAAAGGAGGAGTGAGTTTGGTAAATAAATTAAAAATAAGCTAGATATGGTAAATAAATTTTTTTTGGGCTAGGTTTGGTAAAAAGCTATTTCTTTTCATGGGCAGCTGAAATACTCATAATACGCTTGAATATGTGGTGTCCCAGAAGTTGGTCCTTGGTGCAGGACTTTGGTACTAGTTTTGTCTTCTGCCTCAGCATTTCCCACTTATACATTCAGGAAGTAGGACAACCACACTTCTCTACCATGCTTTTTTTTTTTTTTTGTAATATCTATCATGTGAATTTTGGTTCTCTTTAATTCAAATTTTATGTGTTCCCTCCAAAAATTAGGAGAATATGTAAAATTGGCTGGGAGAATAATACAATGCATTATGATGTAATTTGGATACTTTCTGAACTAATTTTAAATTTTGAGATCATTTTTCATTATCTTTTTTTTTTGAAAAAAAAGAAGAGAAAAGCTAGCTGAGAGTGCTTTTGTGCTATGCTGCTAATATTGAGACGTCTTTGTCTAAAGGCTTTTTCTTTTTCCCTTACATGTTCCCTTTACTAGGATGGGCATCTCTCTTGTTCTTTGGAAAAGCATGGCTTTATGAAAGCATTTCCAGCCTCTACTCCTTTTTGTTTTATATCAGATTTCTTTTACTTTATATTAAATGATATATATAGTATTCTTATATCTAACTCCCTGCCTATCTTTTTTCGCTTTTGATCTAATCTGTGAGAGCTCATTTTGTCACTTTGACAAATATTGTAACTGCATGATGATATCCGTGACTCATTACCCATTTATTGGTAGTATTCAAAGATACTACAATTATTGGTATGATGGTATCCAAAGACTTTCTTCTTCTTTTTTTTTTTTCTCCCCTAAAGGCAAAACTCTAACTAGGGTTCAACAGTACAAGTTGGTACCACTTTGCAAAAAGACCATACTGTCCCTTAGAACCCAGTTATGCACCTACTGGCTCGTGAGGCTGTGTGAGGTTTCTTTGGTCAAATACTGTGGCGGTAACAAATCAGGCCTGTCCATATTGATGTAAACAAAAAACAAATGTTACTGTCGAGACACTATCATGCTGGCACTCTTCAAGCCCTTAGATGGAAGGCTGTTTTGAGATCTGAGCTAACTTTTTGACATTTTGAGGGCTGTTAAAAATTATGCAATGCAAGTGCCACGTCATCTTGCTTCTCTTCTCGTAATGCAATGCAATGAGTTCCTCTAATGATAGGTCCTAAACATTTTATTTGGACACCGTATTTATTTATTGGAAAAATAGCAATTATGTAAGGAAAAGTAAGAGTGACATAGGACTCCAAGAACACTGAAATAATATATCCAATTTGAATTAGAGATAAAATAATTAGAATCTTGAGTTTGAAGTCTACACCATTTTCATCCATTTTAGAAACATACTGTAGCCATAAATGGATTTTCAATGTGCTGAAATTCTCAGGAATTTCATCATGGAAAAATCTGAAAAGTAAGGAGCAAAAATTGTATGATTTATAGAATGAGTGTATTTTTGGATGTAAAGAAAAGCTTGCTATCTTGAATAGATTTAATTTAAGTAGTTTCTAGCTGAATAGATTCAATTATTTTGAGGTTGTGTTGTAACATTTGCTCTCGTTAATCGGTTCAGTTCTACCAGCACCAGTACAACTCCGGCGACCACAACACCCTCGTCCACCACGCCTACAACGACGACACCTTCTACCACCACCACACCCTCCACCACCACTCCCGTAGGCGGTTCTCCTTATTTGACAACTCCTACTGGTGTGTTAGGACCCTCTGGAACTGGCATCAACACAGATGTCAGTCATGGCGGGCTTATGCTTCAACAAGCTAGCTTGTTCTCTCTCTTAATAACCCTCATGTTTTCAGCATTCATGTTTTCAATGGGTTGAAGAAGCAGCTGAAGGGGCTGAGGTGGTGGGGGAGGATGGTTTGTATTGATGTTTGGAAGCTGATGTGCAGAGGCGGGTGCTAATGGGTATGCATGTGATTCTAGTACTAGCTTGTGGGAATCTCTCTCTCTCTCTCTCTCTCTCTCTCTCTCTCTCTTGTAATTCTAGATCTAATAATCTATTAGTTGGGTGAGAATACTGCATCCCATGTTCCTAGTTAGTACTTTACAAAACATTGTTAGATAAACTAATCATGGTGTGGCCTATTTTTCCCTCTCATCAGCACTATCTTTTGAACATTATTTTTCAGTGTTTTGTTATTCTAGGTGCCTGTAGATGTGTAATGTGTTGTTCCCCCAGCTGTGTATGGTGAGGATAATTTTATTTTGAGCCGCATTCTTGGTATGTTCTGTGATGCAAATTTTGAATCAAATGAAGTCAGAATGCTCTGGCTTTGGGGTAAATACTCAAGATCATTTGAATGCCAACTCTTATATATGCTTGAAAATGTTAATTTGGTATTCCATTGGTGTTACTTCTATGTATAGTTATAGAAGCGGGAAATAATATGAGAAGTAGTAGTAGTGTGAAACGTGGCTTAGAATTATTTTAGGAAACAAAAAAGGCTAGGTAATATAAAATTACATAAGATATTTATAAATTTTTTTTTTTAAAAATCCTTAAAAAAATAACATAAATTACTTATTTAAAGCTTATTTAAATTGTTTTTATGATCAAGTAAAATACTAGTACCACACAATATCTATGAATTTTTATTAAGGAACTCATATTATTGCTAAATAATAAGCTTTGAGGTGTGAAAAATATTAAAAATTATGAGAAATGAGTTTTTAGAGAGTTTGCATGATATTTTTTAAAGAATTTTTGGCAAGTTTTTCTAAATTATGTTAAAGTTTTGAAAGCAATCTCAGAAGCATTTCTTGAAAGTTTTACTTAAAATTTCATAAGAATTTCATCTTCATTTTAAAAATGAGTCTTTAAGGAAGTTGATTTATTCTTTTAAAGAGTTTTGTGGTAACTACGCTTTTATGCATGATTAACAAGGACAACACTGAAATATCTTTCTAGTACTTTGCAATCCTGCTCCTATAAATTTACACTAGTTGGAAACTGCTTTTGAGATGAAGCACAAGGTTTTTGCTACTGTGGGTATGAAGAGGGTTAGATACATGTGTCCTTACTCCGCATGCAGTGAGGCTGTTTCAATGTATTAATACATAAAATGTTAGGCCACATTTTTGCCTCTTGATTCCTCTTTGCGCTGTTAGATCTCGCATAATATTTGCAGATAGC
>CM065394.1:23775000-23820000 GCA_033060915.1 Euryodendron excelsum | reverse complement strand
CCTCTGCTAGGTCTTCTAGTGGAATAGAAGCAGAAGGCACACCATCGAAGAAGTTCTCCCCAAGTCTTAAATCATCTACGACAGAGGGTTTTGTTTTCTTTGGTAATCGCTTCCAGTTGCAGTCTTCCTTGCTTGTGCTGCTTTCTTCTCCTTCTTGAGGAATGGTACACTTGTTGATTGCATTACGAACCATCGTAGGTTTGCCCAAGGGTTTGGAGACTATACGTGGAAGGCGGTAAACAGGAGTCTCCATGTTCTTGGCAGCTGTTGCTTTGTTTGAAATGCTTTTCATTTCCTTCACATCCTTTGCATTCTTAGTTGGAGGCTTGGCTCCTTGACGTGTTTCATCTTCCTTACCTTTACCTTTTTTAGCTTTTGTTGGATCAGGATGGGTACTTTGTGCAAGAAGATCTTTTGCCTTTGTGAGATGATCATCATGTACCTTTTCCCACCATTGTTGAAAGAAGTAGTAGTGTGTCTTCGAAAACTGATTGGTGAGGAGGGGAACAATGCTTTTGATTCAGTTTTGTAATGAACACTAATCCGCTAATATCTAAGGGCCATGTCTGAAGTGGTGGAGCATTCAACTCTTTCGAGCTCATTTAGAATCTTTTGACAATATCTGAATTGGCGACCAAAACGATGGCGACTGTATGGCTCTACAAAGAAGGAGTCACCGTTACGAAGGACTAAGCAACTGGAACGGATGTTGATGAAATAGGCAAGGCCTTGAGGATTGTCTGCGACTCTCTTATCAATGAATAGCCCTTTGACATTGTTAAAGCGTGAAGTAGAATTCCAAGATATACCATTGCCTTTATAGATGAGAGTTCGAGCAGCGAGTCGGTCGAAATACTTGGTGGCACCCTTTCCAGAATATTCAGTCATCTTGGGGCCAGCTAGTGCGATCGGGATGAGGTAATGAGTATAAAAGTAGTATGCAAGCCATGCGTAAAGATAGTGAGTAGGAAAATAAGACTCTGACCGTCCAGGAGTGGATGAGTTTGCAATCTTGTTCAAGCTCTTATAGATGCTTGTTCAGACAGGTATAGCAAGACAGATTTCTTGACCAGATGCAATCATGCTTGCAACTTTGAAGGGGCCGGCCGGATAGTGTTGACTTCTTCTCTTGGAAGGACAAAGGTGTATAACCAGTAAGACAACAATGCGGCAAGATAAGTTTGCTCTCCCAGGTCATCATCAATACCGAGGCTGACGAAAACGGCTTTGGCTTCCCCCAACCGCTCCTTAGGCTCGTCAATGTATCCAGTTGAGTTCCAAGTGGCTTTGCTGCGAGAATACCTCTTTGCTTTCCGTGGTGGAGGCTTAACATATGATGAGGCCCCCTTATACCAGAATGCAATCCAATATTCGATAGAAACACTTTCTTTCTTGTCGTCGTTCGTAAGAATAGTGTGGAATGCTTTGAATGAATATTCGCAACTCTTCGGAGTAAATTTTTTGCCCAATTCATTTTTGCTAGTTAATTCCTCCCCGCATGGGATAAACTCATCATAGAACTTCCCAAATATAGGGAGTCCTCCAAGGATGTGCAGGTCCCAGAGAGAGACAGACAATTCTCCTACAGAAGTATGTAGTGAATTTGTCTGAGGGCACCACGCTTCACAAAATGCTCGAAAGATGTCAGAATTTCGGTCATAAGTGAACAGAGACACATACACGGCCTTATAAATGCACGCTTCCTTCAAGATTTCATGGCTGCGACTTAAGACTTCTTCAAGCCATTCCCAATAATTAGGAATAAAGGAAAATTCACCGTAAATCTTCAAAGTGGTGCCCAAACGTGCTTTGCTAGAGATAATTCTGCATCCTAGAGTGGAGAATTCTTTTAAGTGACTTGGTGGAATCTTGTGGAGTGCAGATCACAAGAATACTTTAGAATCGCTGTCCCGAATGGCTGCTAAATAGATTGGGAAAGCCACTAGGTTTTGGCCATGTGTCGGCAAATGAGCCGATCAATGGTTTGTGAATAGGCAGTTTTATGGCATTCTCCTCGAGCTCGCTTTCATTCCTCAAAATAAGTAAGTACTTCTTCTTTAAAGAAGAAAGATCTTTGAATACTACGATTGTATGAGCTTTTCCTGGAAAAATAAAAAGAAAAAAAAGTGAGATCGGCATACTTGTTAGACAGAATATCAAGAAGTTGAGCATTATAGAAGCAACAATAGACATGACTATGACAATAAAGCAATGTATTGATCATCAGTGGCTTGATGTGCCAAAATTTGCAAGCAAGGAATAAATATTGTGGGCAGTATGTATTTGGAAGATTTTTCATGAAGGTTCTATCCAACCATGGTGGTGGCACCATAAAGGAAGAATAAAACTCATGAAAAAGACTTGTCAACGACACAACGCCTAGAGAGTGAATCCCAACATCAACTTGATGGATTATGAATGGGTGGCCCCTCATCAATCAGAATGGATTTGCCGATCCTTCATCAAAGTTGGGTGACATCAGCGATTCGTGAAGGGGCAGCCCTTCATCGAATTGAAAGGCTCTAGCGGCGGAACCATTAACAGATAATGTCTAATTGTGAAGGGGCGGCCCTTCATCAATCAGAATGGATTTGACGATCCTTCATCAAAGTTGGGTGATATCGGCGATTCGTGAAGGGGCGGCCCTTTATCGAATTGAAAGGCTCCGGTGGCGGAACCGTTAATAGATAATATATCTAATTGTGAAGGGGCGGCCCTTCATCAATCAGAATGGATTTGGCGATCCTTCATCAAAGTTGGATGACGCTGACAATTCTTGAAGGGGCGACCTTTCATCAAATTGAAAGGCTCCGACAGCAAAACCATTAACAGATAATATGTCTAATTGTGAAGGGGCGGCCCTTCATCAAAGTTAAGTTGAGTGGCTTCGGCGATTTGTGAACGGGCTGCCCTTCATCAAATTGAAAGGCTTTGGCGGCGGAACCATTAACAGACAATATGTCTAATTGTGAAAGGGCGGCCCTTCATTAAATTTGGGTATGGATCTATTAACAAGTAATCTGAAGTGGCGGTGCTCCATCAAGTACAACGATTCTGGTGGCATATCCACAAGTCGTGAAGTGATAGCAGTTCATCAAATTAGAATGGCGTTGAATGCATTGTTCATTGGTGAAGCAAGCTTCATCCCAAGCATTGTCTGTGGCTCAAAAGGCTATTCGGAGATGTAACAGGCTAGCTTGGTGGATACAACAACCAATATAACTAAGGTTATACATGCTGGGTATAAATTCCAATTCAAGGAAGTGCGAACCAGCAACTTTTATGGGTCAGTGTTTATCCGTGACTTAAAAGAAGTGCTTGTTGATCTATCACCATATAGGCTAGAGGTGACCTTGTATTTAGGGGGGTGGCCTACCACAGAATCCAAGTGACTTCCGAGTTTTGAACCGTAGCTTTCAATTGTAGATTCGTCTTCGGGATGTCACGTGCAAGAGAAGCTTTGGTCTCTAGAAACATATGGATAAAATTTCCATGAATAGAGAAGAGGAAGCCGATCACAGCAGTTGGTAGTCATTCGAGAACTTTGACTGGACGAAGAGAAGTCTTGTATCATCTTTAGTCAAGCGTCCTGACAGGTCATCATACACATCTTTCAAGCAAAAGTATGTACACAAGAAGGCAGATTACCAAGATAGATAAAAACCTTTGGGTCTGGTGCGTATGCAGTGTTAAAAAAAATTAGAGTTTTATAGACAAAAGCACAGATACATCTCTTTCGATTCAACTGGCCATATTGAGTCCCATCACAAATTCACACATACTTTACCAGGTAGAGTGATATTATCAAAGTGCTCAAATAACAATGAAGTAGAATGGCCATATTATGGAATTAGATATGCATGACCCATGAGGATGATTTGTCCAATTGTCCTACACTAGTACGGGTAAAGCAAGAATAAGGTAAAGAATCAATTGATGGCATTGATTGGTGTATGAGCTTATATGATAGAAAGAAAATACTTACCTGGGCTACTGGAGAAGGAACAAAACGAGAAGAAGAAAAAGCACTTGTTCAACCTTGATGGCTGCTGCTTCTCTTAAACGCTCCCAGCTCTAAGACGAACTTTGTTTCAATGTGAGTTAAATTGAAGAGCGTGCAATTATTTTTATAGGAGGAAAAAATAAATCCTTCTATAATTATGAGTTCAATTCCTACTCAAGTTGTATCTCAAGTCGTCGTCAAATTAGGAATTGTGATTAATCCTAAGAAAATCAAATACAAAGGAAATCAAATTTATTTGCAACGATTCCTTATTAAATTTGGAGTTGTAAAAAACAAAAAAATCAATGGCCAATTCCTTAATAAATTTGAAGATTCAAGATTCCAACTCAAGAATGGTTTACATCAAATTTCAAGATTAAAAAGTCAGTGACAAACACATAGAAAATTTTCACTGACGAAAAATGTGATCCAAATTTCGAGACCTGCTCACTTTTACCACTGCTAGAGCATGTACGTGAACAAGTCTCAAGGGGACATTTATGGACACACGAAATTTAGCCAATCAGAAGTCGCCAAGTGTTTTATAAAGTCATAAATTTTGACTAATCAAACATTGTCATGTGTCAAAACCTGTAAGACAGGGCGAATAAAATGTCGCCACGTGTCAGAATAATGCAACATTTAAATGACAAGTTTTAAGCTAATCAAAGTGTGCCACTTGTTCAAATGGGACCTATAAGAAAGAAGACACATATTTTCTCCAATTAAAGTTGGACACGTGTCTATAAATATCATTATTAATTATTATCTTTTAAAATAAACAGAGATAATTATTTTGGGGAAGTTCAAGCTTATCAAAATTCTGTACCCTCAACTATAAATAGAGGGTGACCCTTCAAAGAGATGGATACATAAGACAAGATTTCTACCTACACAACTAAGAGAGAGCTCTGCAGATCAAGCATCAAAACCTTAAAGAACTTTCTCCTTCAATCATCTTCTTTGCATAAATTGGAGAAGAACGCGGCGTGCGATTCGGGATCAAGCTTCAAGCCCTCGAGTCAACGTTCTAGAAGAGAAGAATCAGAGGATTAATTTCTTTGATTAGCAATTATTTCAGAGATTGTAATCCGCTCATTTAAAAGTAATAAAATTAATTTGCTACTACGATTTTCTGTCTTATTATCTTAGACAAGAAATTTGTGTGTACAAAGGGCATACAGATACTGCTGTGCACTCTACAGTGATTCTGATTCGAGTTCTCTTTGACGTGTTTCTTGTAGGAATCGCTCACATTATTTCGATTGCTTTGAGGCTCAGGCTCTACGCGTTGGTGTTTGTCAGTCCCCAATGGAGTTCTTTTGTTTTCTCGATACATCGAAAGGAATTACATAGAGGAAGGCCTAAGCCAGAAGGGAATCAAGAGAGGGAGAATCGAAACCTTCACCCAAAGAGCATCGTCTCAGCATAGTTCTCCCACTTCATAAGAAAAACAAGATAGAAATTCTCAAAATACAATTAAAAAAACCTTAGTGATCAATGAACGTATTCCTTTTTGTTTTGATTATAGATAAGTCTACATATATTAGACCCTTCTCAAATTCTGTATTAGTGGAAATCTCATTGTGATGACCTTTTTTTTTTTTTTTTCCTCTTCTGTTACAGCCAATTTTGGTAGTATATACTCACATACAAGTCCTCTCTCATGTCGCAACTGAGTTTGGCATTACAAAATGAATTATCTGAAGTTCTAAATAGGAATATAGTCCACTAAGTATATTTGATACAGGAAGACTACTCTACTATGGGTAATCTATCACAACAACAACAACAACCATCGAGACAAAAATTATGTATCTATTGATGAATTGTTGGTAAATAGCATTAAAAATCCCATATTCTACCATTCGTCATTGAAAAAAAAAAATAGAACAAAGAAAACGAAAAGTGTTTGCACCAATAAAAAACGTTTTTGTTTTTTTTTTTTTTGGTCCAAATAACAAGCAGTTGGTCATGATCTTAAAAAAAAATTAAATTAAAATTATCTTTAGAGCTCAAAAACAACTATGTGACTAAAGAAATTCCGAGTTTAGTTGTGGTCTCTGCTCTTGTTCTCTAATTTTGTTTTCTCGTATTAGTTGAGACCATTTTTGATATGATTTCAAAAACTATTTTTTAATTTTAGGAATAAAAAAGGTTCTTTGTTGAGCTTCTGAAATTATTTTCAAATGAGAATAAAAATAACATGACAATGATGGTGGGCTCAAAGTTCTTATTATTTTTGTTTTATAAAATCATAGGAATTTTTAAAAACCCTTACCGAAGGAGGCCACATGCAGAAGTGTACACTTCTTGTACTAAAAAAAACGGTTTCTTAAGTTCCATGCCCTATCCCTAGAAAATAGAAATGACACCCAAACCTTTCAAACAAACAGATCTTTGTTGTCTGCAGTGCACAATGTTGCTTTCTTCTCTGTTACTGACAAAAAAAATATCTTAAGTAGTACGTATTCGATACTCATGTATTATTTATTGTATTAAAAATTTATTTATTAATTATAAATTTATGTAATTAATATAATAAAACATCTCATACCTCAATTTAAAAGAGATGAGTATTGAAAAATTAATATTACCTGACCACCACTAAACAACATTTTTCTCAGCATTTGAAAATGACTTTTATTTAATAAACCCAACATCCACCGTTTTTGCTGTACCAATTGTGGTTTTGAGTAAATTCTGCAGGTTTGTTGGCCGAATTTATCGGTCTTTATTTGTATCAAATGCAAGTACAAATACGAGGCGTCAAGTGCAGAAAAAGATGAAAAAAAAAAAAAAACCAAAAGAAGACAGAAAGAAAAGAGAGGAGAGAGAGAGAGTCAAGGTTTAGATAATGTCTTATTTATATTTTCTGCCACGACATAATATAAATATAAGCAAATCAGAAGGTCAATATCTCTCATAGTTTCAGTAGAATTAAATTAATTAATATTTGATAGTTTTAAAAAAATTAATTTAATAAATATTTATTATTTTAAAAAAAAATAATTTTACTATATCTTGTGTTTGGATTATTCTATTTTCTTTATGTATTTTTTTTAGTTTTATAACATTTTTCAATTTTTACTTTTTTTTATCATCTTGGATGGCCCTTTAGTTTTCTTTCTTGGCTTTCACTCTCTTCTATCAACATCATTATCTGTCTCCCTCTCCTAATAAAAATCTACATTAAATACTTTTTCTCTCTCTAACATACCTCTGAGTAAATATTAAGTAATTACGTCATTATGTTGACGTGATACAATAGGTTAATAAATTAAAACTACAAAATTAGATAAATCTAAATCATCAAGAAAGTTAAGTTTAAAATTTAAATTTTCATGCATAAAATAAAATAATTAAAATTTTAAATACTCATATAACTATGTATTATTAACTTATTGTAGCAGCTCAGCATGATAACGTGATATCATTGCGTTGCGCTCTGCCTAACTTTTTTCTCTCAAATATCCTAACCTTCTCTCTGACCGTTTACCTCTGTCTCTCTTTCTATGCAGTACAATTCATAAATACCATCTCTCTTCCCTGTATACATTTGAACTCATGTTTGTATATATACAAATTATTGCTTTGTCGTTTATGATATTAAATATGGTTTTCATAATATTTGTTAACAGCAAGAAATTACATCAGTTATATATATTGATCATTTGATGATCAGATGTTTGGATTAGCTTACGCGTAATGCGATTAATTTAGAAATTTATGTAGTTCGTCGTCCCATACAAATCAAGTACTCACGGGTGACTCCAAAAAATTAATAGTACTTAAAAGATTTTGAACCTAAAATTTTAAAGAAAGTATGCCACCAAACCACCCTAGGGTTTAATTACACTAGTAATATAATTTCATATATGATTGTCATCTCTTTTTTCATTCTCATTTGTTTAATTATTTGGACATTTTTGCTATCATATGTGGTTACTGGTCAGTCCTTTTGCCTCTCACTACTCTGGACAATGTAGTTATTCTAACAAGGAGAATGGATGTGTCATACATTTATCTGTGGGTATTTGGGTCTACGCGCCCATGTACCATCTACGTGGCACATGGGTTTGGGTGCTAACCTAAAAGGTTAAGCTCCCCTGAGAATGGTGCATATGCTATCACACCGTGATAAGAATGAGACAAAACCAAAAGGGTAGGATCCTGGAAGGGAAGTAGAATCCCGAGAGTATAGGCCTTGGGGCAATCCTAGAGCATTTTTCATAAATAACCTGTATTCACGTAGTACTTGTGCATTCATGACATATATAACATGTACATTCATGCAATTCCTGTGTAGTTCAATTTTATTCGTGCATTCATAAAAAAGTATGACATGCTTCCAATTCCATTCATGTACGTGCATTCATCAAAAAGTATGACATGCATTCAAAATCCATCTCTATACATTCATCAAAAAGTATGATATGCATTTACGTGCATTCATAAAAAAGTATGACATACATTCAAAATTCATCTCTATGCATTCATTAAAAAGTATGATATGCATTCATGTATGCCTATTCATCAAAAAGTATGACATGCACTTATTTCCTCATTTATCAACCTGTGCATTCATCCAAAAGTATGATGTGCATTCATTTTAACCTGTGGTGGACTTATACAGTATATACCAAACGACTTGTCTAACCAAATAAACTGACAAGTGTTTAGGTGATTACAAAAGAAAAAATGTCCCGAAGCAGAAGCACAACATCCCAAAAGGTCTGTCGACCAGAATCCAAGCGCTTTACAAAAAAATGGCGTACACCCTAGAAAACCCGAATTGTCATCCATGGACAACAAGAAATAGAAAATAAGGCAACGACCCACTCTCGACCACACCAATTAATGTCAGCCTTGTTGGGTCAATGCCCTGATTTTGATGATAACAAAACATGGTTAAATGATCTAATAATTCTACTTAGTGTGCAGATGAATTATTAATTAGAACTTGACTTAAAGCTTATCATAATAGAGGATTTGTGATGCAAAGATTTGAATAAAAAATGAAAAGCATGATGAGATTGAAGACTTTGAGGACTTGAAGATATCTTGCAAGAATGAAAAAGAAGAGACCAACTCAAAAATATAAAATTTTTCTTGAAAGATTTGAAGATGTCTTGAAGACATGGAAGGAATCACAAGAGTAGAAAAACTTTCTTGGAAGAGTAGTTGAAGTCCATGGAGAAGCTATATTGATTAAAGAATTCTAGAAGAAATCTAGAAATGAAGATGCTCAAAGAAGAATAGAAAATCAATTGAAGAAATGAAGATTCTAAGTCATGGAAGCTCTCTTGAAGATCTTGAAGAAAACTTGAATCAATATATGAAGCTATGATGATGGAAGAGCTCTACAAGTAATAAAAATGAAGAAAATTCATCTTGAATGGATTGAAGATGTTCTTGAAGTCATCTAACCTTCAAGAAGTGTTTGCAAGCTTTAAAAAGGTTATTTGAATGATCCTTGAAGAGATTGGAAGCTTTGGAAAAAAATGAAGAAAAGTTGCAAAAATATGGGTTTTAGTAAAAAGAGTTGACCCCTCAAGCAAAAGAGTCGACTCATTCGAACAGAACCTTGGATTTGTGCTGGAGACTCAAAAGAGTCGACTCATTGCAACAGGAACAAAAATTCTGCAGACAGCTTAAAAGAGTCGACTCATTTGGACAGTGACTTGAAAAATCTGCTGAAATGCAAAAAGAGTCGACTCATTGTAAAAAGAGTCGACCCCTAAACCGTAACGGCTAGTTTTCTGACAGACGGTATGGGCAAAAATGCAACCAAATTTCTCCCATACTTCTCCAACGGCTAGAATCGATCCATACCTATATATATGAGATACATACAGCTTCAAAGAATAAGAGAAGAGCAATCATACCATTCATATCAAGTGCTTAAAGCTGAAAATCACCTGTACCTCACTGTCACATACTTTTGCTGAGTGTTTAAAGTTATCCATTGAGTTGTATTCGTTCATATACTCACTAGGAGAGTTACTCTTTGTATAATCTTTATTCATTCTCATTTGGGTGGGTTTGTAACCTTGTAAGTTTGAGTGTTCTTGGGAAAAACACTTGTAAGTTTGAGAGAAGCTTGGACAAAATCTCTTGGGTTTTGAAAGCTTGGGAAGAAGCTTTTGTAAGAGTGAGCTTGGCACTCGTGGCACAACCAGCAGCTATGTAAGGAGTATTACATAGTGGAATTCCTTCGAAAGGATCGAAGAAGAGAGGACGTAGACAAGATTGGCCGAACCTCTATAAATCTGGTGCACTTTTCTTCTGCCTCTGTTTTGCTTACTTGCTCACTATACATGCTTGCATAAATACTTGTATTAATGTACACTTCATTTGCTTGATATATATACTTTGATTATTTGTTACTAAAATACATAAACGATTTTTAGTTGCAATTCTTGATATAAATTCTATAAAACCCAATTCACCCCCCCTCTTGGGTTGCCTACTTGGGCCAACAAGCCTGACTCGACCTTTTCAAATCGTAAAAACTAGGGCAACGGCCCACCCTACACCTCCCATTCAATTGCAAACCAGTTGATCCATTCAAGGAAAACTGACCTATAGATGTTCGACCTTCTAAATACCTCAAACCTTTCAAAAAGAGGCCTCACCCCTTCCAAAACCAAATTCGAGAACCCAAGGAAGCACCTTATCCAGAATTCCGCCATGTTAGTCAGAGCCAAAAGTAAAGAATCAACACATCAAAGGAACATTATTCTCCAAAACTCTCAATCCAAGAAGCAGCAAATGTCATCTTTTCCAACATTCAAGACAAAAGAACTACAAGCAAATCCCTTATATCAGCAAAGATTGGGTTTTTGAGCTTCCTCTGAAAAAGCAGATTGGGTTTAAAAGCTACCTCCAAAAAGGCAGAATGGGTTTCTGAGCTTCCCCTGAAAAAGCAGATTGGGTTTCAAAGCTTCTCCTGAAAAAGTAGATTGGGTTTCCAAGCCTCCTCTGAAAAAACAGATTGGGTTTCTGAACTTCCCCTAAAAAAGTAGATTGGGTTTCAGAGCTTCTTCCGAAAAAGCAGATTAAGTTTCAGAGCTTCCTCCGAAAAAGTAGATTGGATTTTTAAGCTTCCCCTGAAAAAGCAGACTGGGTTTTCGAGCTTCCTCTGAAAAAGAAGATTAGGTTTTTGAGCTTCCTCCTAAAAAACAGATTAGGTTTTAGAGCTTCCTTCGAAAAAACAGATTGGGTTTCCAAGCTTCTACCAAAAAAGCAGATTGGGTTTTCGAGCTTCTCCTGAAAAAGCAAATTGGGTTTCTGAGCTTCCTCCGAAAAAGCAGATTGGGTTTCCAAGCTTCTCTCGAAAAAGCAGATTACGTTTTCGAGCTTCCTCCGACAAAGCAGATTGGGTTTCAGAGCTTCCCCCAATAAAGCAGATTGGGTTTCAGAGCTTCCTCCAAAAAAGCAAATTGAGTTTCCAAGTTTCTCCCAAAAAAGCAGATTAGGTTTCAAAGCTTTTCCCTAAAAAGAAGATTGGGTTTTGGAGCTTCCTCCAAAAAAGCAGATTGGGTTTCTAAGCTTCCCCTGAAAAAGCAAATTGAGTTTCAGAGCTTCTCCCGATAAAGCAGATTGGGTTTTCGAGCTTACTCCGAAAAAGCAGATTGGGTTTTAGAGCTTCCCTCGAAAAAGCATATTAGGTTTCCGAACTTCCTCCAAAAAAGCAGATTGGGTTTCAAAGCTTCTTCCGAAAAAACAGATTGAGTTTCAAAACTTCTCCCGAAAAAGCAGATTGGGTTTCCGAGCTTTCTTCGAAAAAAACGTATTAGGTTACTGAGCTTCCCCCGAAAAAGCAGATTAGGTTTCAAAGCTTCCTTCGAAAAAGCAAATTGGGTTTTCAAGCTTTACCCAAAAAAACAGACTGGGTTTTCGAGCTTCCTTTGAAAGAGCAGATTGGGTTTCCAAGCTTCCCCCAAAAAAGCAAATTAGGTTTCTGAGCTTCTCCCGAAAAAGCAGGTTGGGTTTTCGAGCTTCCTCCGAAAAAGCAGATTGGGTTTCCAAGCTTCCACTGAAAAAGAAAATTAGGTTTCAGAGTTTTTCCCAAAAAAGCAGATTAGGTTTCAAAGCTTCCTCAAAAAAAGCAGATTGAGTTTCTAAGTTTTCCCCAAAATAGGAGATTGGGTTTCAAAGCTTCTCCCGAAAAAGAAGATTGGGTTTCTAAGCTTCCTCCAAAAAAGCAAATTGAGTTTCAGAGTTTCTCCTGAAAAAGCAGATTGGGTTTCCGAGCTTCCTTTGAAAAAGTAGATTGAGTTTCTGAGCTTCCTCCAAAAAGTAGATTAGGTTTCAGAGTTTCCCCCGAAAAAACATATTGAGTTTTTGAGCTTCTCTAAAAAAAAATAGATTGAGTTTCAGGGCTTCCCCCAAAAAAGCAGATTGGGTTTTAGAGCTTCCTCCGAAAAAGAAGATTGGGTTTTTAAGCTTCCCCCGAAAAAGCAAACTGATTTTCGAGCTTCTTCCAAAAAAGCAAATTAGGTTTTTGAGCTTCTTCCAAACAAGCAGATTGGGTTTCACAACTTCCTTCGAAAATGCAGATTGGGTTTCTAAGCTTCCTCTGAAAAAGCAGATTTGGTTTCCAAGCTTCTCTCGAAAAAGCAGATTGAGTTTTCGAGCTTCCTCCGAAAAAGCAGATTGGGTTTCAGAGCTTCCTCGAAAAAAGCAGATTGGGTTTCCAAGCTTCCCCCGAAAAAGCAGATTGGGTTTCAGAGTTTCTCCTAAAAAAGTAGATTAGGTTTCCGAGCTTCCTTTGAAAACTAGATTGGGTTTCAGAGCTTCCTTCAAAAAAGCAGACTGGGTTTTCGAGCTTCCTCCGAAAGACAGATTGAGTTTCAAAGCTTCCCCCGGAAAAGCAGATTGGGTTTCAAAGCTTCCCCTTAAAATGCAAATTAGGTTTCAGAGCTTCTCTCGAAAAAGCAGATAGGGTTTCTGAGCTTCCTCCGAAAAAGTAAATTAGGTTTCAGAGCTTCCTTTGAAAAAAGCAGATTGGGTTTCAGAGCTTCAGAGCTTCCTCAAAAAAAGCAGATTAGGTTTCAGAGTTTCCTCTGAAAAAGCAGATTGGGTTTCAAAGCTTCCTTCGAAAAAGCAGATTGAGTTTTCGAACTTCCTCCGAAAAAGCAGATTGGGTTTCAAAGCTTTTCCCAAAAAAGCAGATTGGATGTCTGAGCTTCCTCTAAAAAAGTAGATTGGGTTTCAGAGCTTCCTCCGAAAAAAGCAGGTTGGGTTTCAGAACTTTCTCCGAAAAAAGAAAATTAGGTTTCAGAGCTTCTTCTGAAAAAACAGATTTGGTTTTGGAGCTTTCTCCAAAAAAACAAATTGGGTTTTAGAGTTTCTTCTGAAAAGTAGATTAGTTTTCCGAGCTTTCCCCCTTTAAAAGTAGATATCAACGTTGAACCTCCCCAGAGGAGCAGCATTCCGCCAGATAGACCGTCAATTCAAGATGAATCAGTTTCAAGATATCAACCTTGAACCTCCCCAGAGGAGCAGCATTCTGCCAAATGGAGCGTCAGTTCAAGAAGAATTAGTTTCCAGACATCAACCTTGAACCTCTTCGGAGGAGCAGTATTCCGCCAGAATGAGCATTAGTTCAAGAACAATCAATGTCCAAACGTTAGCCCCAAAACTTCCCGAAGGAGTACCATTCCACCTGACGGAATGTCGATTCGAGATAACTTACTCTCCAAAGTTTTTTCAATTTCTGTCCCTCTGATTGCCTTGCGGTCAACATGGGATCCTTCTTTTTTCATTTTCTGTCTTCGATAAGCAAAGATAGAAAAAGAGGGGCAATTGTCCTATTTTTGCCCGCTCGACAATCTCCGGCCTAACCGAACTCCCTTTCAAAACTCTGTAAGCACATTCAAGCCCAAATCAACTTTCAAAACCCTATCCAATCAGTCAACCGCTTCTTGGGCTCACTGGGCCCAATAGAGGCCTAATAACCAAACCTGCCCTTTGGGTCTCCAAGCACGTCTTAAGAAAGTTTAAAATCCCTCAAGATAGTAAGTCTGCCTTGCCAAAGTGCTACTAAGCAGTTTGGCGTACTCCACATGCCATTCGGTCCAATTCCGGCTAACTCTGGTCAAAATGACCATTTTGCCCCTAACAACCCGAACATGCCCCGAAACAACACCAGTTCTTGAATTTTGAATGGTGGGTCTTGTCATACACTTTTGTTTAACCTAAAAAGGACTTTACGACACTAAACACCCTCGACTCGATAAAAATTCCCCAGAGCGTCTCGCAGACACTCCGCTAAAATTGCCTTTTCTCCCGATTTCCTGGTTATAACGCACCGTCAAATGACTTGAGAAATGCGTAAACCAAGGAATTCCCGAAAACTTGTTCATAGATCTTTCCATCGATATGGTTCGATTGGATAGATCGCTTCCTGAAGCTCCTCATCACGTGACTTGAAAACTACTACTTTCAGCAACCCCTGAAGCATCTTATAGACGCTTCGCCAAGATTGACTTTTTCTCCAATTTCCTGATTAAAACGCACTGTCAAATGACTTGAGAAATGCGTAAATTAGGGAATTTCCAAAAGTACTTCCAGAATACTTTCCATCGGTACGGTCCGATTGGAGAGATCGCTTCCCGAAGGCCCTGATTAGGCGGCACAAAAACAGCTACTTTGGAAACCCTGCGGAGCGTATCACAAATGCTTCACAGAAATGCAATTTTATGCACACTTCCCGATATGATATCTCTCACTTCCGAATACCATTTGAACTTTTTAAAAGCATGAAAGTTCACGAGAAACCCTAGGAGAACACTGTGAATGCAACCGATTCCTCTGAAACCTTCCTGGTTGGCTCAATTATCGAGGCAAAGTTTAAACGAACACTCCCGATGACGGAGCGTATGTTATATGCGCCTAGATTTTGATCAAATCGACCAAAATTGGATCAAACGTCAGGATTTAGCCAGTACAATGGGTGCCACGTGGTATTCTGGTAATGGAACAGTACTAGCGCATGTAGCACATGTGCCAGGTTTCTCCCTGGTTGCCTATAAATACAGGCCTCCTCCTTTGCATATTCCAGAGTCGAAAATTAATGCGAAACACTGCTAAAACTGCTCCAGAATCTCAAATTTCTATATGCATCCCACTCCTCCAACACTTAGGCTAGATTCCACCTCCCTTTAACCCATATACTTCACTACATAGCCCTACACATTGTAGAACTCCACCTTCCAACCCCTTAAGCACACTTGAAGCCCTCATACCTCACATCCAAGCATCCATAGAAGATTGCAAGTGTATTGAAGGTAAAAGGTGGTATTCCTTTTATGTTTTTGTTTTCCCCCACTCTTCTCTTCTCCCTCCTAGCCTACTTAGGCTATCCTCTATTTTAATCCCCATCTTCAACCCCCTTTCTTACATGCTTGAAGCAAGAGAGCTCTTAGTTCATGTCTAGAGAAAAGTTAGTGAGAGCCACCGTGTAGGGGGATCTCTCACTAGCCTACTTTAAGATGGTATGGCCTTGGAGCCCTTTGATTATGTGGTGTAGCCTAAAGCCTTGTATGTCTTCATGACCCCCTTGCATATTACTAACTTTTTCATGTCTTGTGTACTTGGCTTCATTTTCATGCTCATAACCATGTTTTACAAAACTTACATTGTTCTTATTTTCAAGTCATTTTCAAGCTCAATGTTCCTTTCAAAATGGTTGTAAGAGTTGATCCCTTTGAAAATCTCCCCATTAACCCCCTAGCTCACACTTTTGCATCTTTGCATACTAACTTGCATAAAAATGGTTTTCAAACTCTTTAATTCCTAAGGGTTCTATTCTCTCAAGTTTAGCGGTTGGAATGGCCCCATGGAACCCTCTCTTGAGCAGTCCCCCTTTTACATTGGCTATATGAGCCCTAAGTTGTTAAAATGGTTCCCTTCTCTTTTTATCCTTGCACAAAAGTGATTTTCAAACTCTTTGATTTCTAAGGTTTCTATTCTCTCAAGTTTAGTGGTTGGAATGGCCCCATAGAACCGTCTCTGGAGTGGTCTCTCATTACATTAGCTATAGGAACCCTAACTTAATGGAATGGTTTCCTTTAAAAATGGTTTTCAAAATCTTTTCTCAAAAATAATTTCAAATATTTATTCTTACCATCTTTACATTAAAAATGGATTTTCAAAAATTGTTACCATTGTGTTGATTCTTGAAATCCATACTCTTGTCAAGATAAATGTTATAATGGTCCCAAGGAAACCTTCTTTGGAATGGTTTTCAAACGCCAACCATATAAACCATACTCTTGGCTATAGTCAAATTTTTATGAAAATGATCTTTAAAAAGGTTTTCTACCAAAGTCCTTTGCATAACATGATTTGTTTTTCAACACTCGTTCCAAAAATGCATTAAACCACCTTTCAAAACCATCTTCCAATTCAACCTTAAGTTAACTTGACCCTAATTGTCCAACCCAAGTTATCCAACCCTAGGTTAACTTGACTCTAGTTATCTAATCCTAGGTTAGCTTGACCCTAGTTAGCCAAACCCATGTTAGTTGACCCTAGGTTAACCCAACCCTAGTTGATTAACCCTAGGTCACCTCAACCCTAGGTTAACCTAACCTAAGTTAGTTAACCTTAGGTCACTCTTAACCTTAGGCCAACCCAATCTAGGGTAGTATACTTCATGGTTCCAACTCATGGACCCCTTTTAAATGATCTTTCTATTTAAACCCATTCTCATAACCCGTTTTTCCAAATCTCCTACTCTCTTAAGATTTCAAAAACCTACTCCATAACCATTTCAAATATTCCTATACTCTATCTTTAAATCATTTCTAAAAATGTTTTCAAGAACTCACAACCCTAAGGTATTCCTATCCCTTTTATGGTTAGGGATTCCAAAGGAATGTGATATATCAAGAACAACCTTCAATGTTGTTTATATTAGAGTTCTAAAGTGGTTGGTGCTTTCAAAAACCCTTTCAAAAAACTTTTCAAAAACTAATTTACTAAATCACTCCGAAATCATACCTCCAAGGTTTTCAAAACATTTTCAAAATTCTCTCGAGTTATCTCAAAGCGTTTTCCAAAACTCCCTTGAATTGTTCCAAAAACATTTCAAGACACTCCACTACCCGATTTCAAATCAAAAGTCTCAAGTTCCCTTTTTCCAAAGACCACAAAGTGTCTTCGAATTTTTTCACAGACCACAAAGTGTCTTCAAGTTTTTCCAAAGACCACAAAGTGTCTTTAAATTTTTCCAAAGACCACAAAGTGTCTTCAAGCTTTTCCAAAGACTTCAAAGTATTTTCAAAACATTCTAATGGCCCTAATGCACCTATTTTCCATCGGGCTCTTGCCCGAACTACGAATGACCTGATTCTCGCCAAATGAGATATGTAGGCAACCTAAAATGGTGTGATCATAACTTCTATTTCAACCCCAATTCCCTTTTCAAAAGTTTCTATCAATTCAAAGTTTCTATCTCAAACCCCCTTCAAAACTCTCATGTTTTCAAATTTCTTCCAAAACTTGCATCATGCATCATTCATTCTAAAAGTGATGACTATTTTCAAAATTCTAAAGTGGATATTAAGTGAATAATGGTAACCGATTATTCTAGTGAGTGAACAAAGGGTGATTAGACATGTAGGTACCGAAAGGGTGAGGTAGGGTTATGATCTTAGTATATCTTCCCTACACATAACCAACCCCCGAACCATAGATTTTTGTTTTCCCTAGCCTATAGATTTCTGTTTTCGAAAGACCAAAATGGTGTTATTTTCAAAAAGGGCTTAAATCTTTCCAAAGGATGCCAAACAACCTATTTTCTTAAAAAAAAACTCTCTCTCGAGAGTATTTCAAAACCTTTTCCAAAAACCCTAAGTTTAATTTTTGGATTAATACTTAGTTTTAAGTGACCTAACTCACCTTAATCAAGTTAGGTGGCGACTCCTATTTTTCTAAAAAGCCCTTAATCAAACCAATTTCAAGTTTAAACCTAGTCCCACTTGTCCTTCTAGGAGGACGAGTTCTAATAATAGAGTTCTGTGTTTTCCCGAGCTGAAAAGACTTGGTCCCAAAAACCGGAGCGCGACACTAATCTAACCCCAAATTAGTTAAGCTTAGGTCACCCTAACCTTAGGTCAACCCAACATAAGGTTAATATGCTTCAAGGTTTCAACTTAAGGACCCCTCTTCAAATGATCCTTCAATTCAAACCTAACATGACATTCATTCAAAAACATCTTGTTAAGAAATCTTTTCCAATTCTTCCATACCCTATTCCAAAATATGTTCAAGAATTCTCTTAAGCTTGTTTTGACAAAAGTAGCTAGACACTTCACCTCTTCCAAAAGCTATTTTCAAAAGTAATTTCAAAACTCACAACTTTAAGGTGACCTCAACCATCTCATGGTTAAGGTTCCCTTAGAAAAAGTGACATATCAAGTGTGACCCCCTAAGGTCTATATAGGGTGTCGAACCCTAATTGCTTTTCAAAAGCCTATTTCAAAAGTCTTTTTCAAACTCCACATTCTTGAAACAATCCTAACCCTTTCATGGTTAGGGTTATTCAAGTATAAGTGAAAAATTCAAGAAGAATTTTATAATCCCGTAGCCTTAGAAAAACCAAAGGGAAGTCTCTAGTCCCTTTTTTTCCAAAAATGTTTTAAAAAGTCATAGCCTTAAAAGAGTTAGTTATCCATAAACTAACCTCTCGAAGGTGATGAAATATTCAATATGCCTTTCTTAAGGTACACAAAAATTATTTCCAAAAATCCTTTTTTAGGACACGTCCATAAGAGCTCTTGTAAGTCCAAATCTTATCTTCAAGTCCATAAGCAAGATTTCAAAGCTTTCAAAACTCTCTTGAGCCATGTTCCCAAAACATCTCTAAACACTTTAAAGTCCCATTTCAAAAGCACTTCCAAAAACCCTCAAGTTTTATTTCGAAAACACTCCAACATTCGATTCCAAATCAAAACTCTCAAGTTCTCTTTTTTCCAAAGACCTCAAAGCGTCTTCAAAAACTTTCCAAAGACCTCAATGTGTCTTCAAAACATTTCAAAGGCCCCAATGTACCTATTTTCTATTAGGCTCTTACTTGAACTACGAATGACCTGATTCTTGCCAAATAAGATATGTAGGCAACCTAAAATGGTGCGGTCATAACTTTTATTTCAATTCAAGTCCTTTTTTTTTTCAAAACTCTTTATCAATTCAAGATTTCTATTTCAAACCCCTTTAAGACTTCTATGTTTTCAAATATTTTTCTCAAAACTTGCATCATATATCATTCATCCACAAAGTGATGACCAAACCCCGTTTTCAAAACTTTAAAGTGGATATTAAGTGGATAATGGTAACCGGTTATTCTAGTGAGTGAACAAAAGGGTGATTAGACATGTAGGTATAGAAAGGGCAGGGTAGGGCGGTGATCTTAGGATATCTTCCCTACACGTAACCAACCCCCAGACCATAGATTTCTATTTTCGAAAGACCAAAATGGAGTTATTTTCAAAAAGGGTTTAAATCTTTCCAAAGGTTGTCAAACAATCTATTTTCTTAGAAACCCTCTCTTGAGGAAGTTTTCGAAATCTTTTTTAAAAACTCTAAGCGTAATCTTCAGACTATACTTAGTTTTAGGTGACCTAACTCACCTTAATCAAGTTAGGTGGCGACTCCTATTTTTCTAAAAAGCCCTTAACCAAACTAACTTCAAGTTTAAACCTAATCGCACTCGTCCTTTTAGGAAGATGGATTCTAATGATAGATTTTCGTGCTTTTACCCGAGCCGAAAGGACTTGGTCAAAAACTAGGGCACGATAGATGGCATAATACCGGGAGAAGCACAAGAAGATATCAGGAAGTGACCAAAGCAAAGGGCAAAGTTCAAAGAGACAGAGTTCAGGATCTTTTAGCGGGAATTCATCTACCCCACAGGAAAACACCGCAAATTGAGGGGGTGATATGACTAATGAGGCACTGACATGTATTACTTGTCAGAAGAAGCATCGAGGATTATGTTATGCTGGAAGCAGAGCTTATTATGGGTGCCTCTAAATGGGGCACCAAGTGAAGGACTGTCCAAAGAAGGGCAAAGCACAAGGATGTGGTGCATCAGTTTCAGTAGCAGTACAACAACCTTCATCCAGTATGAGGGATGATTAACCACGACAAGGCCAAGCTTTTGCACGTATCCCTAGAAACACCCCAGCTACCTGTTGGCCCAAAAGGCAACCCAAGAAGAGGATGAATTGGATTTTTTTTAAAATTAATACAATTAAGATTAATTAAAAACTAATTTAATCAATAAAACAGTAATTTAAGATATATGCAATGCAATGTAATCAACAAAGAAATGAAAACAGAGCAAGAGAAAGCACATGAAGAATTACCGAGGTTCAACCACAACTTGTGGTCTACGTCCTCACCCCAAGATCCCCTTGAAGTCTCCTTCCACTATGCAATCTCCAATTATAAAGTAGATGCTAATTTCCCAAGTGCTAAGCTCACTTTTACACAAAAATTTCTTCTCAAGTTCTTCTAGCTACTAAGTGGTTTTGTCCAAGATCTACTTCAACTTACAAGAGTTTTTCTTTTACAAGAGAACTCTCAAGCTCTCACTTACAAGTGTATGAAAGTTATATAAACAAAATACAAACTCTCTATCAAGAGTGGATAGGAAAATAATAACTCATTTAATGTCAAAATGAAGACAAAAGGAATATTCAGATTTTTCTCAGCTTGATCAATCAGTGGATGTTGTTTTTCTTGCCTCTCTTGTGTATATATGCAGTTAGAAGTTTTTATATAAACGCCTGTATTGATTTCGTCCGTTGGTGGTTATTGGAGGTTCATTTAATGCAAGTCCAGTAAGTTATAACGTTAGAAAAACTAGTCGTTAGTCCTTAGGTATCGACACTTGGTTTCATATGTCGACACATCCAGCTTGTATTTTCCAAATATTGTCCACTGTCTCTATGTATAAACACATCAACTCCATGTGTCAACACTTGATCATGTTGTCTTCAAATTTTTGGCCTCTGTCCTCATTAGTCGACTCTTCATTCTCGTGTGTTAACACATTACCCAGAAATTTTCATTCATCATTCCTTTGTTCAAGTTCAGCTTTAACAATACTATAAGATCTTCAAGGAGTCTTCTCTTTGGGGTATTATGATAAATTGAGATCTTCAATCTATTAAAGTTGTCTTCCATTCAATTTAAATTGAATTTCCTTCTTGATAGTCATATTTTCTTTGTTTGTAAGCTACTAGAACTTCATTTCATTAATGCCGAGCTTCTCTTCCTTAGTGCCGAGCTCTTTCCATCTGCTGCTAATGAATTTTTTTTATCCATGTAGAGTTTCATATTCATGATGCCTCATTGCAGATCTCTTCTTTTTGCTACTAATCTTTCTTTCTTTTTTAAGATCACTTCAATGAGTCTTTTATAAGCTTGATGAAGTCTACTTTTGAACTTCAATTTCTTCGAACACATATTATCTTCATTGACTCTTCACATCCCAGATGATGTCTTCACTTAAATTTCTTGAAGATTTTGCATTTATGATAAATTGTCTTTTCGAACACCTTCAATCTTTTCGAATACAAATCATTTGATTGAAGTTGGAATGTTCATCATTGCTCAGTTTTGGTACATTGCTTGACTCTTAGAGTGCATTGCTTGACTTGGCTAGTTATGCATCCACTTTGATATGTATTAGACTTTAAGTCAAAACTTTTAAGTCTAAATTATAATTTTTATTAATTTGCATACTAAGTAAATGTATTAGTAAAATAACACATGGTTTAGTTATCATTAAAATCAACATGGAGATCAACCTTGAGTCAACACTACCGACTCTGTAGTGTCAAGTATACTTCCTATTTATGGTCGAATTGCACACATCCTTATTAATTCCGGTTCCACACATTCTTTTGTCTCATGCTTTTTTGCCCAATACTTGCATACATCTCTGGTACCTCTTAATTATGTTTTGGATGTATCATTGCCATCCGAGGATTCCATGTTATGTGATAGGATTTACAATTTCTGTGAGATTCTTATTAACGATGTGCCCATTTTTGTAAATTTTATACATCTAGAAATGCACGCCTTTGATGTCATCTTAGGAATGGATTGGTTGTCCTCTTAACGTGCTATCATTGATTGTGAACTTAAACGAGTCGTGTTTCAGTCTTCTTCTCATTTGAGGCTTGTATTCGAGGGAGTTGATGTAATACCTCCAACCTCTCTCATTTCATCCATGCAAGCACATTGTTTAATTCAAAAAAGAAATCGTGCATTCTTGTGTAGCGTTATTGACACACACCTTTCCCCGCCATCCTTGGAAGATATCCGTGTTGTCTAGGAATTTCCCAATGTCCTCCCTGATGAGTTACTTGGCTCCTTACTGGATTAAGAAATTGAGTTTAATATTGATCTTAATCCGGGTACTAGACTCATTTCCAAAGCTCCTTATCGTATGTCCCCTCTAGAGTTGAAGGTTTAACTCCAAGACTTGTTGGAAAAGGGATATATTCATCCTAGTGTCTCACCTTGGGGTGCTCCCGTGTTATTTGTGAAAAAGAAAGATGGAACCATGAGACAGTGTATCGACTACAGAGAATTGAACAAACTCACCATTAAAAACAAATACCCATTGCTAAGAGTGGATGATTTATTTGATCAGTTTCAAGGCACCCAAATATTTTTGAAGATTTACCAAAGGTCGGGTTATCACTAGCTAAAGGTCAAGGCTAGCGATGAAGAGAAGATAACTTTTCAAACCAGATATGGTCACTATGAATTTCTGGTTATGTCGTTCTGAGTTACTAATGCACCTGCAGCCTACATGGATTTGATAAATTAGGTTTTCAAATCCTTCCTTAATGATTTTTTTATTATGTTTATTAATGATATCTTGGTGTACTCTAAGAGTCTTGCAAATCATGAGCACCACTTAGGGATGGTCCTCCAAACTCTACAAGATAGGAGGTTATATGCCAAATTGAAGAAGTGTGAATTCTGGCTACTGAGTGTGGCATTTTTATGGACACGTCGTCAGCATGGATATGGAGTGTCCATTAATCCTTCAAAGGTTGAAGCCGTTGTGGATTGGCTAAGACCGACGTCTATGACCGAAGTCAGCAGTTTTATGGGCTTAGTTGGGTATTACTGAAGATTTGTGTGGGATTTCTCCAAGATTGTAACTCTTTTAACGCGACTCACCCTCAAGAACATCCCATTTGAATAAAACGAGAAGAGGAAATGGAGTTTCCAAGAACTGAACAACCGATTAGTGTCCTCACCAATTCTAGTCTTGCCTTCCAGGATTGACGGGTTTTCCATCTACAATTACGCTTCGCATAAAGGATTAACATGTGTGTTGATGCAGTACGGCAAGGTGATTGCATATGCCTCAAGACAGTTGAGAACGCATGAGAAGAATTACTCGACCCATGATCTTGAATTAACAATTGTGGTGTTTGCTTTGAAGATTTGGTACCACTATTTATACAGATCACATGTGAGATCTGTTGGCCCAAGTATGCAACTCAAGAGGGGGGGTGAATTAGATTTTTCAAAATTATTCACACAATAATGCAATCTAAAAGCTAATAACCCAAAGGAACTATAAACCAAATAGTATAAGTGCAACGCAAGTAAGTAATGAGATGCTAAAATGAAAATCATAGCACAAAAATGCACACCAGATTTACCGAGGTTCAGTCACAACGTATGACCTTCATCCTCACTCCCAAGACCCCCTTGAAAGCTCTTCCACTATGCAAAAATCCTTTACACAACATGTGCTAGTTGTCAAGTGCCCCAGCTCGCTTCTTACAAGAGCTATTTCCAAGCTTTCAAACCCTTCAAGTGATTTTCCTAAGCTTCACTCAAACTTACAAATGTTTTTAACAAGAACACTCAAACTCATAGGTTTACAAACCCTCCCAAGTAAAATATACCAAGATTATACAATAGGTAACTCTTTCAAAGAGTGTATAAGCAAGTGCAAGTGGAGCTAGTACCCCAGCAAAAAGAATTTTTCATTTTAGTACAAAGAATCAGCAATTAAGATATTGTTCATCTCATAAATCTTTAGGTTCTCCTCTATAAATGATGCGGGGATCTTGAATATATGGTCTTGAATTGATTATAGCCATTGGTGTTGGTTAAGGGTGCATTTAATGCAAAATTATGCTGATAGGCTGTTTGAAAAACTAGCCATTACAGTCAAGGAGTTGACTCTTTTATTGAAGGTGTCGACCCTTTTCGTTCTCCTCTCATCTTCCTCAGCTTTCTATCCTAATGTGTCAACTCCTGAGAAATAGGGGTCAACTTTTTTAGAGTTTTTTAGAGTTTTGTCTGACTTCACCAAGGTTTCGTCTGAATGTGTCAATCCCTAAAGAACAAGGAGTCGACTTTTTTATCTTTTGACCAAAGGCTCTGTCCAAAGGTGTCAACCCCTGAGAAATGAGGAGCCAACCCTTTTTGGACATTAAATGAAGAGTCAACCCTTTTTGGACATTCTTCAAGACTTTGCATTCTGGACCAATGTGTCGACTCCTAACCTGGAAGGGTCGACTCCTTTTCTATGCAAACTCGGGTCTATGGCCTTTGTCTCAATGTGTCGACTCCTTTTCAACATAAACCTTCACTTTTTGTAAGTATTTTTCAATCTTCTTTAAACTCTTCAAGCTCTCGATGAATCATCCAATTAAGTCTTCTAAGGCTTGAAATGACTTTTTTAAGGCAGTTGATCTTTAAGAACGCCTTCAATCTCTTCGAGATGGAATCAATCCACTTTGATTACTTTTAAGGTTTCTCAATCAACATCACTTCTTCCATTTCTTTAAGACTTCATCAATTTCTTCAGTAGAACTTTTAAGTCTTGTGATCTCCCTTCTAACTGACCATTCATCCAAGACAACTTCAAAGTTTTCAAGATAAGCTTCTATGTTTTGTGTAAAACATCAAAATGAGGTTGTAACTATGTTATCGCTGAATGTGTCAACCCATCATACTCATTGTCTCCAATCCTTCTTGACAAACTTCTCAACATATAAGTTCTTTAATATTTTCTAATAAGTTAACCTTTAAGTCATGTTCTAATTGAGATCAAAGATGAAATATAATCTACACACTAAATATGGTCATTAGATTACTAGCACAATGCTTTATGATCATCAAAATTAAGGCACAGAGTCATCAATCTCTCCCTTTTTGATAATGATAAAATTTTTCACAATTTAAGCAATATACTCAAAATCTAATAAATAACCAGAGTGTAATATCATAGCAATATTAGATAATTCAAAAAGTAAAATTGCATACCAGGAATTTGCTCCCCCTTTCTTTTGTACTTAGAGCATCAATATATTTCTAAGTTTAGAGCAACATTCATTTGTAGAGCATAACAATCCTTGCTCCCCCTTTCTTATGTAATGTAGCACTTTATATCGCTACCAACGATTCTCAAACGCAATTCAGTTCAATACTAACATACTTTTCTCCCCCTTTTTGTATCATACACATCTTTTTCTAATTAATGTCTTCTCTCCCTTTTTGTAAACTCATCAAAAAGATTTATAGAAAGAATTTGAAAGACAAGTATAATAGCAAAAAGTGAAAGAGTAGAAATGAAGTTATAATTAAGCTCACAACAGCAAATATCAGAGTTAATATTAGAGCAATGCTAAAAACTGGTAGCAGAGCAATTATTAAGCAACTCATCATATTTGCAAAAAGATATTCATATATATGTTAGGCATCAATAGAACCATTCACAATTATCCACAAAATATTACCAATATTATCTTTAAAGGACGACATACCATCCTATTTAAAATATAGTTCAGATAATGAAAATAAAAAGAGAATGCATATGCAAATGCAGAAATGCTCAAGTTGCCTTGGGGGATGGAAATCAACAAGGTCATAGGTGGTGTTGGTGAATTTGGCTGGGTTTATTTGCCTCAAATCATACTTGTGACTAGTTGCTGCTGGCTTTAGAGTGGTTTGGCTAGAAGGATTTGATGGTGCTACAAGTGATGGCTGAGATAGATAAAGAGAGGTGTTGACTCTTTCAGTGGTTTCATCCATCTTATCAGTGCTAGAGTTCTCTTCTGCAAACTTTGCTATTTCAAGGTAGAGGGGTTTGTACTCATCCCCAACCATTTTCTTGATATATTTTTCAATGCGCTCAATTGAGAGAGCAATGTCACTGGAAACTCTCTCTCTTAGCTTGTTTCCCTCAGACACAAAAGCTTTACTCAATTTCCTAACTTTCTTCTAAACAAAGAACAGCTTAGTTGCACCATTCTCCACATTCTTATCAATTTTGGTAATTATCTCCTCTTGGTATTTTTTTTTATCTATTTTATCATTTCCATTATCATTACTATCTGTATAGAATTGTTGAGCAAATGTCTATGGGAAAAAGTTCTCTTGGAGTCTTAGAGATTTTACTTATTTCAAATGACCTTCTCTTTGGTGTAGCACTATCTCCAGCACCACCACTACCCTTTTCTTTTGACACCCATTTATTGGTATGTTTATCAAAATGATACCTCATTCTAGAAAGGGTTTTGTGGTTGTACTCATCAGACTTAGGGTCAGGGGTTCTCTTATTTCACTAGATAGATTGACCTTAAAGTGTTTAAACACCTTGGTTAAAAAGATTCCATAGGGTCAACTCACTTTGGTTGTACTTGCTTTGACAATGTGGATTAAAATGTAATCAGCCAAGTTAACCTTTGTCTCATTCAAATATAACCACATAAAGTATAACTCTTTGTCAGATATAAACTCAAACTTTTCTCTTTTAGGAATAAAAATATGGCATACAAAATGATGGTCAAGTCTCAATTCCAATGGAAGTTCATTGGTAATGGGTTGACTAGCATCATCAGTAATCTCTTCTCTATAGAGAGTGGATAGGGCTGTACATTTATCTATATTTTTCTTCCCTATTTCTCCACCTCCACTTATGCCCAAAATTTGATAAATTATCCCTTTGGTGAGTAAAAGGTGGACTTCTTTGACATAACTTGTCACACTTTCACTACCCCTTTCTTTTTCGACATGGGCATAAAAATGCCTTACTAATTCAGGATAAACATCATCCCTAAGTAGGGTCATGGGTTTCCATTCAAGCTTCTCATGTTTAGATTCAAATGTAAACTTCTTCTTAGCAACGAAGGTAAAATCAATCCATTTACCATTCAAAACAACTATAAAAGAGATATCATTTACATGTTTGTCTAGATTGGATTGTTTTTCAAAGTAGAGGCTGTCCTCGAGAAAGTCCTCTTCAGTCTCTACAATCTGCTTCCCTTTTCTCTTCTTAGATACCCTAAAGGGTTCTCCTTTGTTTTTTCTCTTCTTTCCTCTCTTGGATTTGATAGTCGACTCCATTAGGGTTTTTTTTCCTTTCTTCGATGGTGCAGTCTTTGGAGCCATTAGGGTTGGAAATGTCGGTTGCGAGCAGTTGAGGAATGGTTATAATGGTTTGAATATGGAATTTATAGAGGTTGGAGGAGGTATTTTCGGTGGATATGACAGTTGAGTGATTGTACTCTAAAAAGTACAAATCGGAATCCCTAATCATAAGCTATTGGTAGTAATTATTTACATATTAGTTATTATTTTAATATAAAATTAATTTTCTTTTACGTTTTTGTATTCTATGCAAATTTAAAACTAAAACCGAGTAAAATGAAGCGGCAGACACACAGACATTCTTTCGAGTGTGATATTATATATATATATTTATGTGTAATATTATATTATATTATGTAATAAAAGTGTGTGTATTATATATATGTGTGTATATTGTATTATGTATATATGTATATTGTGCAAGTGTGTAGGTGTGAGGTGTGAGGTGGAAAGTAAATAAAAAAAATAAAAGAAATAAATGCAAATGGAGATGATGACCGACAATGGATTTTAAAGATGCAATATTCAATTGAATAAGATACAATATCAATTGGATGAGATAATGGATAAAATAAATATATGCAAGCATTTGGTGTGGAAAGGCCTTCCACTTCAAATTTCAAAGTCCATAAATAGCAGAAGAGAGCAGAGGGGAGTCGGTGGCGAGTAGTTTAGGGCTCCCTCTATTCTTTTATTTTAGGAGAAGATTTTAGTTTGTTATTTTTCTCATTTCAGTTGTTGTTTTTCAATTATTTCTAGTGTATTACATATTGTATTTATGGAGTTATTTTTTTGAAGTCTTTTAAATCTTAGTATTTAGTTTTATTATTGGAGTCAATTAGGAAGATCATTTGACTAAATTGAGATGATTAATTAAGGTTTGTCTTTTAATTCTGGATTCATTTGAAAACTTAATATTTTTTCACACGTTCAGTATATTGTATGGACGGGTGCGTGCACATTTATTTTATGCACATAATGGTTACATGTATTGTGAATAAGTTTAGAATAGGTATTTTTAGTGTAAAAGTAGAGTAGATATTAGTTTACTTTACGCTGACTAAAGGCTTATATATTTTATGCGAGTACTCTGTTTGGTATGTTTTATGACCAAAACCTCTAGTAGGAACCTAAGGCTTTTAATCCTAACTTGGAATGGATTGCTTTTATATTCCTGGTAATTGAAATCTACATCTTTTCAAAAACTGAGACTTTTGATTATGTTTGTACTATCTCCTGCCTTGACAAAATAGTCAGGATATGTAAATCGATGGTAAGAGTCTTTAATGATAATTTAATAAATATCTAGCTAGAACCTTTGAAAACATGTGCCTTTAATTATGTTTATTATACTTATACTCTGACAAAGCATTGTTAAGTGTTTATGAGTCGATGGTGAGGGTTTCATGATTTTAACTGAGTAATATTCTAGTGATTGATTATTTTGAATATACCCATCTGCTAATTTTTTAGGTTTAAGTAGGCTAAACGATTGGCAGTTGCTAAATTTATATTGATCATTTCTAAGTAAGTCAAGTGATTAAATCAATTGAATCCAAGACTGTTTTATTTTATTATGTTTCACTAGCATATTTGGTCTCAATCTCAAAATCTCAAAAAAAATTATTTTTCTTTTGGTTACGTTTGTAATATGGTTTTAACTACTACATCCGTTTTTCGTGGTTCGACCCCGGTCTTACCGGGTTATTTTTATTATGTACTACTTCGCCGCACCTACTCTTGCTTGTGCTAAGTAGATCAAGCATTAAGGTCACAGTTTGAAATGAGAGAGTGAGGGAAAAAGAGTTTTGTCTAATTTGGGGCAAAACAGAGTTATTCATAGTTGTTGAGCAATCGTGCAAATAGGTCGACACCTGTCTTTAGGGGTGTAGCGCCTAGATTTTTTGCACTCAAGGAATACACATACAAGCGGGAAAAATATTATACTCTCTCGTTAGAACTCACCCTCTTAGAAGAATGAGTGCGACTAGGTTTGAATTGAAAATTGATTTGAATAAAGGGCATTTGGAAAACAATTTGGAGTCGCCACCTAACTTGATTAAGGTGAGTTAGGTCACCTAAAAACTAACCATAATCCGAAGACTACACTTAGGGTTTTCAGAAAACGATTCTGGAAAACATCCTCAAGAGAGGGTTTTTAGGAAAACAGGTTATTTAGCAACTGTTGAAAAATATTTAAGCCCTTTTTAAAAAAATAACTCCGTTTTTGGTCTTTTGAAAACAGTGATCCTAGGTTCGGAGGTTGGTTACGTGTAGGGAAGACGCACTAAGCCATCACCCTACCCCGCCCTTACGGTACCTGTATGTCTATTCACCCTATATTCACCTATGAAAGTTTTCAACTAACAAATGTCCAATCCTATCCACTTTAGAAAAGAATTTTTAAAAGAATGATGCATGATGTGTAAATGTAAGAAAAAGAGAGTTGGAAATAAATTTGGAAAAGAAGAATTAAAGTTTGAAATTGAAAAGACAGTTTAGAAATTGAAATTGAGGTTTGAAAATAGATTTTTAGATTTGGAAGTTGGAAATAGAACATAGAATTGGAAATTGGAAAGCAGTTATGGAATTGGGGATTTGAAAGATGTTGTGACCGCACCCATGAGGGTTGCCTACGTATACTTTTTAATGAATCAGGTCAGTCGTAGTTCGGACAAGAGTTCGATAGAAAAGAGATTTTTTATTTGAAAAATGATTTAATTTGAACTTAGAATAGAAGATTCGAAATTGGAAATTGGAATTAGAAAGATTACACTTTGATTTGGAAAGATAGAACTTGGAAGGAAGATTTGGACTTGTTTTGAAAAAATTGAGGTTTAGGAAACCTAGATTTAGGAAAGATGAAACTTAGGAAAGACTTGAGATTTAAGAAAGATTCAACTTGAATGTTAGACTTGGAAGATTAGGGAAAGATAGGATTTAAAAAAGATTGAATTTAGGAAAGGTTCGAATTAGGAAAGTTTCGTTTTAGAAAAGATTTTGATTAGGAAAGTTTTGAATTAGGAAAGTATTGAAATAGGAAAGATTTGAAAGTTGGAAAGTTTTAGAATTTAGAAAGTTTAGAATTTAAGAAAGTTTTGAATTTGAAAAGATTTGAAATTTAGGAAGATCTGAAATTAGGAAAGGTTTGAGTTTAGGAAAAATTAAGAAGTTTAAGTTTTGAAAACTTAAGGTTTAGGAAAGTATGAGATTAGGAAGGATTTGAATTAAGAAAGATTTGGAATTGGAAGGATTGAGATTCCTATTTCCTAAAATAAGGGATTGGATTTTGTTTTTAAAAGAGGTGTTTTGATTCTGTTTCCAAAAACAGAGAATTGGATTTAGTTTCCTAAATGAGGAGATTGGATTTGGTTTGGATTTGGAAAATGAAGTTTTGGAAACCCTAAATTTGGAAGACTATAGTTTGACGTAGAAAAGTGGTTTTTTGAAAACTTGTGATTTTTGATGTAAAAGGGGAGATTTTGGAAACCTAGGTTTTAAGACAAGATTGAAAATCATGTTTTAAGAAAAGAAGTTAAGGTTTCTTAATCGTTGGCTCTAGGGTTTAACTTGGACTCTAAGAAAGGAGATTTTGGAAAGTGAGGTTTTAGAAAGGGAGATTTTTGAAAAGCAATCCTAGAGAGGAGTTTTTAGAAAGTGAATTTTCAAAAGAAAGTTTTTAGAAAAAAGATTTTGAAAGAGTTTTTCCAGGAAGGAGACCTAGGGACCGTTTTCAGAAAGTATATTGGAAAAGAGGTTTTTAGAAAGAGAGATTTGAAAAGAGAGTTTTGGAAAGTTCATAAAAATATCTCACTTCCCTAAAGCAATTCTAACCATAAGAAGGTTAGAACCACCTTAGGATAGTGGTTTTGGAAACAACAAGATTTTAAAAATATGGACCATATCGGTTACTTTAAATGTTATACTTTGCTAAAGCAACCCTAGCCATGAAAATGTTAGAATCACCTTTGAATTGTGATTTTGAAAATAAGTTTTGAAAAAGAAGATTTTCATACAAGTTTGAAAACGATTTTAATGCGAGTTTTGAAAACAAGTTGGAAAACGAATTTTGGAGGAATACAAGATCATGATATGCACAATGCAAGTTGGGGTCGTGAACATACAAGGTTAAGGCTTTACCACATAATCAAGGGGGCCGAACCCATGTGGTCTCCGGTTAGATTAAAAGAAAGCCCCCGACACGGTGACTCTCAATAGCCTAATCCTACACATGGACCGAGAAGTCCCTTGTTTTAAGCATGTAAGAAAGGGTGGGAAAAAGATGGATGATTAAAATAGAAGAAAACCCAAGTGGGTTCAGAGGGAGAAAAGAGAGGAGGAAGATGCGTAAACTTAAATAGAGAGCCTACCTTGTATCTTCTTTATTTTGCTTTGCTTTGCGCGCTTTGTTTTTCTTACTTACTTTTCTTGCTTCGGTCCTTGCTTCGCTTCAGTCTTCAAGGACTTGCCTTCGATCTTCGTGAGCTTCGAAGTTGCAGCATTTCAAGTCTTCAATGGAGGCTTTGAGGCTAGTGTATAAGTGTATAAGAGTGTATGTGAGTATAAGAGAGCTAGAGTTTGTGTATGGGGGCTAGTGTTTGGAAAACCTAAAGAGAACTAAGGTTTAGGGAGGCCACGAGCCCTGTATATTTAAGAGTAGGGTTTTTAGACTGAGTTTTCGAACCTCTTTCATGCTGGAAGAGGCTTTGTATTTATAGAGAGAGGAATGACCTGGAGCCTGTTGCAGTGGCACTAGGCTAAAAATCCTTCTTGTGCCACTAAAAGTGGCACCAGCCACTTAGGAAAGTTTTTAAGTCAGCAAGCAACGTATCTTCAGAAGATTTGGGCGCCTGTACTTGTAACTACCATGCAATTTTTAGCTTGGCTTCACTAGGAGTGACTCCGGAAAGTCCGGGAATGATTTGAAGGGGCTGAAAATGACCCGAAAGGCCAAAAAGGGACAGGAAACCTTAGAATAGTATCCTAGAGATAATAGACTTGAAAAATGATAACAGGATGTGTTGGAAGGGTCGACCGGGCCATTAGGGGCAAAACAGTCAACGAGATCGGAAAACTACTGGGATGGACTCGAAATGTCCCAGAAGAAGACTCGAGGTTTGGAAACATTATTTAGAATGTCCCAGGAGGTTACCGGTTTGATACCCAGAGCTGGTGTGGTCAGAAAAGGCGACCGGGCCACCAGGGGCAAAACGGTCATTTTGCACCGGGTTTGCCAGAACTGACTCGGAATGATTCAGAAAGGTAATGGAACGTCAAGAATACTGTAAAAAGCATTCTCAGGAGGTTATCGGTTTGATACCAAGAGCCGGTGTGGTTCCCGGGGCGTTCAGATGCTTAGGGGCAAAATGATCATGTTGACCGAAAAGTCTTGGAATTGGCCCGAAACTGGCTAAAAGGCACCTAATCATGCCGGATTGCCTTTAAGGCAATCTTGGAAAGGTGGACTTACCGTTCTGAGGACTTAGGTACTTTCTCAAGAAATGTGCCGAAAATGGCCCTATGGGCAGTTTGGTCATTTTTCACCGGAGTGGGCTAGCAAGCACTGGTGTTGACCTGTGTTTTGAGTGTTTTCGCTACTCTAAAGCGGTCCCGTGATACAGAGGTTTGTTGGCAATTCTCTATATCGACCTGTTTGTGAGTACTTTCACTACTTTGACGGTTGTGATGTTTACGAGTACTTCCGCTACTCTGACGGTTCGCGATCATTCCCGAGACTGCCTAATCTCGAGAAGCTGCTAAATGGACTTAGCGCCTGAGGAATCAACTTTCTCAAAAGGCGTGCCGAAACAGACATTTTTGCTTTGGCGGGCTAGTAGGCGTCAAAGGTGGACTGTTCTACCATCTAGAGGACTTGGGGTTTCGTCCCGGTCAACAGGTTTGAAGGGACTTACCATTCTAAAGAGTTCACTCAGAAACATGCCGGACAAAATAGACTTACTGCCTCGAGGAATCAACTTTCTTGAGGGAGAGATTGGAATTGGAATTGGACTTGAAATAGGGGACTTACCATCTTCGAGAAGACGTGCCTACTGGAATTGGACTGAACAATGCCCCACGGGCATTGGGTCCTTTTGCCTCTATTTGGGCCCAAAGGGCCCACGAAGTAATTGATTGACGGGATTAGACTTGGAAAGTTGATTTAGATTGGCATACGTCCATATTGACTTAAATACAAGTCTGGATGGACTGGAGACTGCCGAGCGGGCAAAAATGGGATGCTTACAAAAGGGTCGACTCATTTTCTATTAAAAGAACTATCCAAGCTCTCTGTTGGAATGGGTCGACTCTTGAAATAAGAGGGGTCAACTCATTTTAACAGATGTCACTAGGAGCCACTTTCAAAAAATAGCGGTCGACTATTTTCTTATGAAATGCAGAAAATCACTTATACAATGCAATGCACCTAATAAGCATCTAATTCATTTTTAAACTATTTAAATGCATAATCAGGCATACACAATAACATAATCAATCAAGCTATTAGATTGTTCATTCTCAATTCTCTCCTAATCATACACAATCTATCTTTATTTAAGAATTTTATGAAAATGTCAGCTAATTGACGTTCAGTGCTCACAAAGTCAAGTATAATGTCACTTTTTGTACATGATCACGAATAAAATGATGTCTCATTTCAATATGCTTTGTGCGAGAGTGTTGAATAGGGTTTTTGATCAAATTGATGGCACTTGTATTATCAATCCTTATGGGAATGTGTTCAAAGGTACATCCAAAGTCCTACAATTGGTGTTTAATCCAGAAGACTTGAGCACAACAGTTTCCAGCTATAATGTACTCAGCCTCAGCTGTGGAGTGCAACTAAGTTTTGCTTTTTGCTAAACCATGAAACAAGCACATTACCAAAAAATTGACAAGAGCCACTAGTGCTCTTTCTATCAACCTTCCTTCTAGCATAATCAGCATCAGAGTAACCAATAAAACTTAATGAAGTGTCCTTAGGGTACCACAACCCCAGGTTAAGTGTGTGTTTGAGATATCTAAATATCCTTTTAACAATAACAACATGTGATTCCTTAGGATTAGATTGAAATCTAACACATAAACATACACTAAACATGATATCATGTCTACTAGCAGTTAAGTAAAGCAATGAGCCAATCATACTTCTATAATGCTTGATATCCACAGAAATACCTTTTTTATCACTATGAAGCTTAGTTGAAGTATTCATGTAAGTACACAGTGGTTTTGCATCTTCTATTCCAATCTTCTTGAGTAAATCTTTGATATACTTAGCTTGGTTAATAAAAATTTATTCCTTTGATTGTTTGATTTGAAATCCAAGAAAATAGTTAAGTTTTCCCATCATGCTCATTTCAAATTTACCCTACATACACTTAACAAATTCCTTGCAAAGTTTCTTATTAGTAGGGCCAAATATAATGTCATCAACATAGACTTGCACAATAAGCATGTCATGATCTCTAATTTGGATAAAGAGTGTTGTGTTAACCTTTTCCTTTTGTAAAACTATTTTTGATCAAGAATTTACTCAACCTTTCATACCAAGCCCTTGGACCTGCTTTAACCAATAAAGTGCTTTTATGAGTTTGAAAACTTAGAATTTTCAAACCAGGAGGTTGCTCCACCTACACTTTTTAAGAAATAAAGCCATTTAAAAATGCACTTTTCATATTCATTTGATAAAACTTGAAATTTTTGAAACATGAAAAAGTAAGTAATATTCTAATAGCTTCTAATGTAGCTATAAGTGCATAAGTCTCTTCAAAATCAATTTATTTTTCTTGACTATAGTCTTGGGTTACAAGTTTGGCCTTTTTTCTAACTATAGTTCCAAATTCATCGATTTTGGTTCCAATAACTGGATGATCTATAGGTCTAGGAACAAGGTTCCAAACCTCATTTCTCTTTAATTGGTTGAACTCTTCTTGTATGACCAGTATCCAAAAGTCATCATTTTCAGCATCTTGAAAATATTTTGATTCAATTTGTGAAAGAAAAACAAGATGATTACATACATTTCTGAGAGATGACCTTGTTCTTACCCCTTGTGATGAATCACCTAGTATTTGCTCTGTTGGATGGTTGTGGTTAAACTTCCATTCCTTTGGCAACCCTTCATTCACATTTTGTCAGTTTGAAGGAATATCTTACTCATCTTTCTCTTTTTATGTGGCTTCACTTGTGTTTTGATTGATATTGAGATTGTCTAAGCTTTGCCCCACATCATCTACATCATTACTCACAACTTTTCTAGGCAAGGAGGTCAATTCATCAAAGGTAACATGCACTGATTATTCAACAACTAAGGTTCTTTTGTTGAAAACTCTACAAGCCTTGCTATGAGTGGAATATCCAAGAAAGACACATTCATCAGATTTAGCATCAAACTTTCCAAAGTTCATGTGGGGTATTAGTTAAAGATTTTCTAATAAAAAATCCATTTAAAACATAACAAGCTGTGTTAACAGCTTTTGTCCAAAAATATTTTGGCAAATTATTTTCACAAAGCATGGTTATTCCCATTTCTTTCAAAATTCTATTTTTCCTCTCAACAACCCCATTCTGTTAAGTTCTAGGTTCTGAAAAATTGTGTTTAAAACCATTTTTATCACAATAAACTTCAAAAGATTTGTAATCAAACTCACCTCCATGGTTAGTTCTTATTGCTGTGATTATAAATCCCTTTTTAGTTTAAATCTTTTTGTAAAACTTTGTGAAGAAGACAACTGTTTCATCCTTGTTAGCAAGCAAGAATGTTCAAGTGAATATTGAGTAATCATTAACAATAATTACAGCATATTGCTTACGACCTAGACTTAGAGTTCTAGTTGGTCTAAAAAGATCCATATGCAATAGTTGAAATGGCCTAGTTGTATAAATCAGATTTTTGGATTTAAAAGAGACTCTTATTTGCTTCCCTATTTGACAAGCATCATAGATCTTGTCCTGTTCAAATTTGAGTTTAGGGACTCCATTGACCAAATCATTTTTGGAAATTTTTAAAAGAATGCTCATACTGATAAGGCCAAGTCTCCTATGCCACAACTAACTATCTTCATTGTTCACAGTTGCAAGACATTTTATTTTACAAGAAGATAAGTTGTTTAAATAAAAAATATAGACATTGCCTTATCTATGACTAGTCAATATGGTCTTGTTATCATTGATGTTCACTACATCACATTTTGATGATTCAAACACAATTATGCAACATTTATCACACAATTGACTAATGCTTAGAAGATTGTGCTTAAGGCCTTTAACAAGTAAAACATTTTCAATAGAAGTTGAAGAATCCTTACCAATCTATACTATACTATATACAAATGTAGTGAGAGGCTCTCAAGCTTCCAAAATTCAATCCCTATTTTTCTAAAAATCCTAGTACCACGTGGCAAATTTAACTTCTTCAACCAATCAAACTCCTCTCTCCCACTCCTAAAAGGAAAACAAAAAATTCAAAAACTAATTAAATCATAGAAAATAATTAAATGAGTTAAATTGGAAACATAAAAATTAACTAAAAGAAAAAAACAATTAATGGAAAAAAAACAATGAACTAAAAGGAAACAAAATCTGCAAATTTAATCGCTGAAAAAAATCAATTAAACTTAATTGCCAGCCATCCCTCCCTCCCTTTCCTAAATAGAGAATTTGAAAAAAAAAAAGTCTATATCTTCAATACTACATAAATTCTTAAAAATCTTTAAAAAGTTTGGATGCCACGTGGCAAAATCCATCCCTCTCCCCTTGTAGCCGGCTCCTCTCCTTTCCTTTTCCCAAGCTAATGGATATACGATTCCTAAAATCTCTACTGAAAAAGCCAAATTTTCTACAGAACTCTAAGTAAATTCTAAAAAAAATCACATTGATGGGTATACTTTTTTGGTACCTCGGAAGGGACATTAATGGGTATATGATTCCTAGAATTTTTCCCTTAAATCTCTCCCATTATTAGTTCTAAATGTTACCGAAACTTAATTCCCATATTATTATGCAATAATTTGATTTTCCTACACTATATTATTAGGGTTATGGCAAGCTCTTAATCTGCAACCTCTCTCTCTCTCTCTCTCTCTCTCTCTCTCTCTCTCTCTCTCAAATGTTATTGAACTTTTTTTATGATTATAGCAAGGTAAGATCCATCAATTTTTAAATTTGTTTTTTGAATCATGTAGTGTTGTTTTTTTTAATTTCTTTTCATTTTTTAAATCATGTATCCTCTTTTTTGTTTTTTTCTAGTCTTGATCCCATCACAGAAGCATTAAAACTCATCCTCGATCCGCCACCATTGCAAAAGTATTACAAATGGTTGTGCCAGAGTATTATAGAGTTAATACAGTTCGAAGCATTGCTTTGTAACCAGCCAATGTTTGAGGACAGTTTGCTTGACGCCATGCCTTCGTGAGCCATTGATGTTGTGCCCGAAAACAACCGCTAAAAGCAAACGTGTGTTTTTAAATAGGGATGCATGATGTTGTACGTTGTAGATATTACAACATTATAAGCACCAACACAAGTGTGGCCAATTGATCGGGAAAATGGGGCTATTCCACATTTTGAAGAAGTTGAATATGCTCGTGGGCACTTTTATTAGAGTTACAAAGGGCATGGGCGCTTTTGTTAGAGTTACAAGCCTACTATATTGAAATAGATAGTAAAGTATTTTTCTTTCCTTCTATTTGATCATCCTTTCTTTGATTCTTAAAAGAATACATGTTATGTTTTTTATTTTATTTTATTTTATTGCTTGATTATCGAATGGGATTTAGTTGCCTTGCTTAAAATGATTTTAGGAGTTCACAACAATGACTCATTTCAAATATAGGTCCCATGTATACGGACAAGAGTAAAGTAAAATTTGCAAGAAAAGTGAAATTGAAGATACCCCCACGGTGGCAAGGTTGTGGCTGTGAGCAGATGCACGAAAAGTGTTACATAATAAATGTAGTGGTAACAACAAATGAAGATTTTCCTGCCATACAAAGGTGATTGGCATTTGATGGATTTTCCTACCTTACAATGGTAAGGTGGGTTGAGCAAAAATCTCCAACCCTTCTGATAAACCATTGACAGTTTGTGATTTAAGTGTCTAATTATCCTTAGTTTTGAAAAAAATTATAATTAATAGGTTTAATTAGAGAGAGAGTTTTTCAAGGTGTGTGGGTGATTATCGTATGTAAATATTGGATAATTTTGCTTTTTGCAAGTAGCCATGATTTGGTTGTTTCTATCTCGTGGTCTGTAAACAGTTGGTAAATACACATAAATGCATTGACTCCTATTGTCTTTCTCCTCTTTCCAAAGCTGTGATAACAGAAAGCAGATCATGGAGAGTTTTTGGAATCTCTTTGATTTGATTTGGCTCTCTATAAAAAAACTATCTTTTCTATTTTATTCGTGGATTGATTTATATTTGATAATTGTTTTGAGTTTTAACTCTCTAACTATCAACTAAAAATCTTGAAGTAGATGTCTAAAGGTACCATGCTAGTCACAATTAGCACAAGAATTGCCAATGAAAATTCGAGTTTGATTCCCTTGAATTTGGACAAAATCACACAATTGACGGGTAATGCTAATAATTATATTTCAATTTAATTAAGTATTTTGATTCTAGCATAAATCTTTATTAATTTTGTCTCAAAGATTTCACCCACGGCTCATTTGAAGTAATAAGAACATTTGAAAAGGAAATAAAAAATACATAAATAAAAAATGAATAAAGGATTCCTAATATTACCCATCACATTTGAATTGACTGGTTAGACAATCCACTCTAATTCCTAAAATCTATCTAATTGCCATATTTCTATTACATTTTTAAAATCTCTTTCTAATTTTACTTGTCACATCCCACCAAGATCTCATGCTTAAAAGTGATTGGTTATTTCCTATTTGTACACATGTAAATATCATTGAATCAGTATAGGTATACATTTTCAACGTGAGCATTATCCAATACTCGTTTTTTAGTCTATAACAATTTTCAAATTCAAAATGTTATAAGCTTTTTATTTCGATTCTTTCTCAATATAAATAAATCTTGAGTTCGGTCATTATCCCAAAGATATTTGTAATATGGTAAACATTACAAATAATTTTACTTTTTTTTATCAAATTTCTTGAATTATTCAAGAAATTTATGATAACAAATCTTACGAAGACATAATTTTTTTAACAATGTACTATGAAATTTTCTGCGTATTGTCTCACAATTTATGTTTACTACAAATCTTATAACACTGTGCATCACATTGGTCAATACTAGTACTATATATACCAATGATCTAGCCTTTGCTATTGTCTCCAAAAATGACCAAGCCTCCATTCTTTGGTTTGAGATGTGTAAATTGAGCTTCATCACCAGTCATGTGTCTTGAGCATCCACTATCCAAGTACTAATGATCCTTCTTGAATTTTACTTAAAGACATACCTACAAAAAGAGCAACTTATCCTTTGACTTTTGATACCCAAATCATCTTGGATCCTTGGGGGTTCGTCTTCAATGGTCTTTTTAGGACCCAAGCCTTTTTAGCAGCATAAGATTTTTGAATAATATAGCATTGGCTAGCAAGATGACCTTTCTTTTGGTAATAAAAATAGGCAATCTAAGTTTCTCTTGTAGGTGTTTCAAATCTAATTTTACAAGAATTCCTCTTCTTAAAAGGATTGTATCCAATGCCTGCTTTGTCTAATGAGCATTTATGTTTTCCAAGCATGGCATCTAATTTTTTCTTCCCATCAACGCATTTTGCAAGAGAATTTTTCAAATATTTTACTTTTTCTCTCAAAATAGATTTCTCCTTTTTCAAAAGCTCATTTGCATTTTGTAAATCCTCACATTCCTTAGTAAGAGTGGATACCATCTTTTTGAGAAATGTGTTTTTAATACCAATCTTTTTAAATTCAGCAAGAAAATCATCGAATGTATCTTATAACTCATCAAACAAAAAAACTAGATGGTTTATATGATGATACCTCAGATTCATCTTCATGTGCCATGAGACATAGGTTTGTAACTTCTTGAGGTTCAACATCTTCATTTAAACTGGAGCCTTTATATTCACTCAATGTGGCAGCTAGAGCCCTTTTTCTTTTGCCTTTCTTTCCTTTTTTTTTAACATGGGACACTCAGCTTTCATGTGTCTTGGCTTCTTGCATTCAAGCATATGATAGTTGAATTCTTGTTGTTGGATTCATTTTTTGGCTCAAGCTTCCTTCCACCTTTCCATTTTCTCCTCATGAATCTTTTGAATTTTCTTGTAATGAGGGCAAGATCTTCCTTATCATCACCTTCACTTTCAGATTCATTATCTTGTGTGATAGATTTGAATGCAACAGATTTTTTTTTCTCTTATCTTCCTCCCCTTGAGCATTTTGTTTTTGGGTCAGCTGATATGTCATGAGAAAACCAAACAACTTCTCAAGTGGTAAGGTGTTGAGGTCTTTGGCTTCGTGTATAGTTGTCATCTTGGCTTCCCATGTCTTTAGCAAAGATCTAAGGTTCTTTTTCACCTGTTCACTGTTAAGATAAACTTTACCAAGAGATTTTAAGCCATTAACAATATCAGTAAATCTAGTAAACATTTCAGTAATGGACTCATCAGATTTCATTCTAAATAGTTCATAGTTGTGCACAGGAATGTTAATCTTGGACTATTTGACTTGATTGGTCTCTTCGTGAGTCACCTTAAGTCTATCCTAAATTTCTTTGGCTGATTCACAAGTAAAACATCAAAATGAGGTTGTAACTATGTGACTGCTGAATGTGTTAACCCATCATACTCATTATCTCCAATCTTTCTTGACAAGCTTCTTATAATATAAGTTCTTCAATATTTTCTAATGAGTTGAGCTTCAAGCCATGATCTAATTAAGATTAAAGATGACATGTAATATGGACACGAAATAGGATTATTAGATTACTAGCACAATGTTTTGTGATCATCAAAATCAAGGCATGGAGTCAGCAATCTTTCCTTTTATTATGATGATAACACTTTTCACAATATAAGCAATATACTCAAAATCTGATAAATAACCAAACTGTAATATCAAAGCAATATTAGATAATTCGAAAAGTGAAATTGCATACCAGGAATTTTCTCCCCCTTTCTTTTGTACTTAGAGCATCAATATATTTCTAGGTTCAGAGCAACATTAATTTGTAGAGCATAACAATCCTTGCTCCCCTTTCTTATGCAATGTAGCACTTCATATCACTACTAAAGATTCTCAAATGCAATTCAGTTCAAATACAATTCAGTTCAATACTAACATACTTTTCTCCCCCTTTCTGTATCACACACATCTTTTTGTGATTAATGTCTTCTCCTCTTTTTTGTAAACTCATCAAAAAGATTTATAGAAAGAATTTGAAAGGCAGGTATAATAGCAAAAAGTGAAAGAGTAGAAATAAAGTTATAATTAGGCTCACAACAACAAATGTCAGAGCAAATATCAAAACAGCAAATATCATAGGAATGTTGAAAACTAGTAGCAGAGCAATCATTAAGCAACTCATCATATTTGCAAAAATATATTCATATATATGTTAGGCATCAATAGAACCATTCATAATCATTCACAAAATATTACCAATATTATCTTTAAAGGATGACACACCATCCTATTTAAAATATAGTTTAGATAATCAAAATGAAAAGAGAATGCATATGCAAATGCAAAAATGCTCAGGTTGCCTTGGGGGATGGAGTTTGGGAGAGATCAACGGGGTCGTCAGTAGTGTTGGTGAATTTGGTATTTCTTCATCTCTTTTATTATTTTCATCATCATTGCTATTAGCATAGAATTGTTGGGTACAATGTCCATAGAAAAAAGTTCCTTTGGAGTCTTAGAGATTTCACCTCTTTCAAATGACCTTCTCCTTAGTGTAGCACTATCACCACCACCACCACCACCACTATCCTTCTCTTTGGACACCCATTTTTTGATATGTTTATCAAAATGGTACCTCATTCTAGAAAGGGTTTTGTGGTTGTACTCATCAGAGTTAGGGTTAGAAGCTCTCTTCTTTTCACCAGATAGATTAACCTTAAAGTGTTTAAACACATTAGTTAAAAAGATTCCATAGGGTAAACTCACTTTGGTTATACTTGCTTTGACAATGTGGTTTAAAATGTAATCATCCAAGTCAACCTTTATCTCAGTCAGATATGCCCACATAAAGTACAACTCTTTGTCAAATATATACTCAAACTTTCCTCCTTTGGGAATAAAAATATGGCATACAAATTGATGGATAAGTCTCAATTTCAATGGGAGTTCATTGGCAATGGGTTGAAGAGTATCATTAGTGATCTCTTCTCCATAGAGAGTGGATAGGGCTGTGTATCTATCCATATTTTTTTGCCCTATTTCTCCACCTCCACTTATACCCAAAATTTGATAGATTATCCCTTTGGTGAGTAAAATGTGGACTCCTCTGACATAACTTGTCACACTTTTACTACTCCTTTCTTGTTTGAAATAGGCATAGAAATGCTCAACTAATTCACGATAAACATCATCCCTAAGCATGGTCATGGGTTTCCATTCAAGTTTCTTAAGTTTAGATTCAAATGTAAACTTCTCTTTGGCAAAGAAGGCAAAATCAATCTATCTACCATTCAAAACAACTATAGAAGAGATATCATTTACATACTTGTCTAGATTGGATTGTTTTTTGAAGTAGAGGTTGTCCTCGAGAAAGTCCTCTTCAGCCTCTGCAATCTGATTCCCTTTTCTCTTCTTAGATACCCTAGAGATTGTAAAGCAAAGACAACTTGAAAATCTATGCTTGTGGAAGATTTATGAAGAGTTGGGAACAAAACCGAAGCCCAACTTCATCTTGCAGAATGGAGCTCTAAAGTTTAAAGACCGCTTATGTGTGCCAGATATAACCGAGGTTAAGAGGCAAGTTTTGGAGGAAGCTCACAACACGAAGTTCACTACGCATTTAGGAGGCACGAAGATGTATCAAGATTTGAAGGAAACATTTTGGTGGCCAGGAATGAAGAGGGAAATAGCCGAATTCGTGGCACGATGCCTACATTGTCAACAAGTCAAGACAGAACATCAAAGACTGGCAAGACTGCTGCAACCTCTATCGACACCAGAATGAAAGTGGGAGTAAATCACCATGGATTTCGTCGTAGGACTGCCAAGATCGTCGCGGGGTTGTGATGCTATTTGGGTTATTGTTAATCGCCTCACCAAGTTTACACATTTCTTGCTAATGAAAACTACGTACTCCTTATCGAAGTATGCGACTCTCTACATTACGGAGATTGTTCGACTGCACGGTACACCAGTTTCGATAGTGTCGGAACTAGATCTGAGATTTGTGTCAAAATTTTGAAAGAGTTTACAACGGGTTTTAGGTATCGAATTGAAGTTCAGCACAACCTTTCATCCACAAATAGATGGGCAATAAGAATGGACGATTCAGACCTTAGAAGACATATTGCGGTTATATGTCCTCAACTTTCAGGGAAGTTGGGAGGATCATCTGTCATTAGTGGAATTCGCCTACAACAATAGTCTCCATACGAGCATTGGGATGGCACCTTATGAAGCGCATTACGGGAGGAAGTGTAGATCTCTAGTTTATTGGGCCGAGGTTGGAGAGAGAAAGATTCTTGGGCCAGAGATTGTGTAATTGAACATCGACAAGATCAAGATAATTCAACAACGACTGCAAATTGCTTAAAGTTGCTAAAAAAGTTATGCAGACCTGCGAAGATGGGACTTAGAGTTTGAAGAGGGGAGCCACGTGTTCTTGAAGGTATCTCCTTCTGAGGGGATAAATCGTTTCAGCAAGAAGGGAAAGCTTAGTCCAAGGTAGATTAGGCTACTTAAAGTTCTTGAATGAGTTGGACCCGTTACTTACCATATTGTTCTTCCATCGAAACTTTCGCAAGTTCATGACGTATTTCATGTTTTAATGCTATGGAGGTATGTTCATGACCCGACACATGTGATTGATCACTATCCTTTGACCGTGAACGAAGATTTGAGTTACGTTGAAAGACCGATCAAGATTATGGATCGTTGTGACCAAGTTCTTAAGAACAAGGTCATTCCATTGGTGTGAGTTTTATGGTAGAACCACACGTAGGAGGAGTCTACATGGGAACGTGAAGATAAGATTAGGGAATGTTATCCCTTTTTATTTGAATGATGGTTTGTATCAAGTTTGGAGATCAAACTTCTTTAAGGAGGGAATGATGTAATATCCCGAACCTCTATTATCTGAATTAATGTGAATTTTTCTAAATTCTATATTATTCTAATGTGTCTTTAGGTCAAGATAACCAATGGTAATATATGTTGTAACATATGCTCTTTGTGTGAGACACATGGGATTAATTCCCATGTGTATCTCCTAATTATACACACCCGTATTACACACACACACACACCTACCATAGAAGAAGAAGAAAAAGAAAAAAGAAAAGAAGAGAAGAAGTTGAAGAGCTCAACACAAGCTTAAAAGTCATTGTTGAGCTTGGAAAGCTTGAGAGAGAAAAGTATGAACTTCAAACCTTGT